>CAIGRF010146160.1:0-16301 GCA_903798235.1 Fraxinus ornus
TCAATTTAAGTCCTTTTTCTTTCTTTTTCGCTCCGTTCTTCATCCAATCGAGGTTTAAGCCTACAAAAGTGAAATTTACACAATTATGCGTAGAAATATACTCAATATAATTTCTAATTAAATCCAGAAAAGTGTCAAATAAGTGTGTTTTTACACACTTATCAACGAACAGTACTCTTGATTTTCTTTTATTAATTTTTTTTTTTTGCTGGAGAAAATATATTCGAGACCTTTTTTTGCATAAAACTCTGTTCTTTTCATGAACTTGAATGAGACTTTTTTTTTTTTTTTTTTACAATAATTATGAGACTTTTTTCTGAAGAGCAATAAAGATGCTTTTAACTAACAGTAGCAGGATTCTTTTCTTATCACGAATTAATCGTCAGAGATGGCTTAGAACCAAATTCGCTATCTAATGGATCTTGCTGATTTCTTTTCCAATGAATTATCGAAAGACTTCTTTTTTTACAAACACTTCAAGACTATTTTTCTTAAAAGAGAGAGTATAATAGAGACAAAAAAAGAAATGATAGAAAGAGAGAAGAATAATTGGAGAATAAGGAGATAACAAATAACAAATTTCAATATCATTGAATATCTAATTGGTAGTGCACATCTGAATAATAGCAATGTGTTTATACATCAAATTCATGAAATAAAAGGAAAGTTATGAAAATTAGAAACATAGAAAATTTCTAGCTTCAACTTAATAACTACGAAAAGAAAAATAATAAGAAAAATTCTTATTTATTTCTCATTTTTGTTCTTAAAATAAGTGTGTAGTTTTGTCACGATTCTGTTGCCAATTTCATCATATTTGCCATCAATGGTTCTTATGGACCAAACTTTTGTTTGCTATTACATCTTGTACATAACAAGAAATTGGCTGTATATTCGTCAGAAAAAGTTAACTTATTTAATATGAGTTCAGTAATGCTATTCTATATTTTGTTTTTAGATAATTGTTTGTACATCTTAAGGTAGGATACATCATTTTTGTTCTTTTTACATGACTAGTGGGAGAACATGCGTTGCACGTTAATTGCTTAATGTTAAAAATAACTGTATGCAAATTTTAGAAAAATTCATTTGTAAATGGCAGTGTTGCAGGAAAATGCTTAATCTGCTACAAGAAGCACAGATTCTTATAAAACGTTAAAACAAATTACAAGTTCAGCTTTTTATTAGTAGTCAACAAGTATCAAGTATTGATTTCCTGTTTCACTATTTTCAATACGTTATCTTTTTAACATAACTATAGATGTAATTTCGTTACCCACTCACCTTTTGAAGCACAAATCAAGTAGATGACAATATTTACAGAGCCCCTATGAAAAAAATACAATGTACTTCAATAAAGATAAAGAAGACTGTAACAACTCTTCTTCACACCAGTGTTTCGAAGTAGGTACTTCTAAGGTAATGTTGTATCCTCCTTCCTATAACATTCAAACAATTAACATCTATATCTTGAAAATTTTATGATGCCTTATGACACCATTAGAAACATTAACTACAATCTTACACTACATTATCATCCAGTCACTCTCATTGGCCATATAATTTTTAGCATGAGGCACATCCTTATGTTAAAAATGGGAAATAAGTAAGTCTATAAGATCACCTCACTCGCTTTATTAGGAATAATATTCATTTAAGTATTTTTACTTTTAGTGCACGATGTCAACATTTCCCTAAACAACATTTCCAGTAAATTGAGACACGAATTCATGACACTACTCGAGTCATTTATCGAAACAAATATAAGTCAAAGTATTTGTTATAGAGATATAAGCATAATATAATTATTTACTCTATACTTGAATATGATATCAACCAATCTATCATCTACAAAATGAACATAAAATGAAAATTAGATCAAGAACAATGAAAGCACAAGTGAGAACACTATGCATCATTGCTCAATCAATTACCACCAAAAATCAATTCAAACATATTACCCCTCTGCATATCTGACCAGTGTCAACTGCTTCTAATGCTTTCTTATGCCCCTCATGTTTGAAGTAGTCAAGATATGTGATCTTCTGCATCCCTAATAACAAAATAATTAAATAAGTTTGCAACGTATGTAGTTCATAAACTTCAAATGCATGAGACCAAAAATATGTACATGCATAGTACTGCAGACTACTTAACCTTTATCTTTTTCCAGATTCATATTGTCATTGTCCTTAAAATCACAATCCAGAACAATGACAAAGCAATAAAGAATGATTACAAAATAAAGAATCGTACTGTAAAAAGCATCAACAGGTTGAAAATTGAATACATTCCTTAGTCGATTATAAGCTACACCTTTCAAACAAAATAACAACAGATAATGCACTCTAAATTAGGGAAATCCCACATATATTTGACATCTAGTAATTATTGATTCTGTAAAATTATCAGCAAACTTACGCCTACATCTAGTAGTCCTCAAAACTGATCTAATGAATATAAGAAGAACACCAGGAAGGACCAACAACAGGTCACTGATTGAATTCCACGTGAAACAAAAAGGGTTATGACGCCAATAACTAATATAGGTAATGTCTATCAAAATGTAACCAAATGAGCACATCCCATTGGCTTGACATCAGGGTGAGGCTGCGGTTTATTTTCCATCTTCAAATAATGAAGAAAAATGAATGTTAACAATAAAAATTCAAACTTTAACAATCTACTGCATATTAGTTAAATTAATTATGTAGATTAAATCATTGATCAAAAGCAAGAAGAGAGAAGGAAAAATTTATGTCAAATGCAATTGATAAAAGAATATGTATCTCAAAATGTTAGTTGAAACTTTAATGAAAATATTATTGGTAAAAAAAAAAAAAAAAAAAGTGTCCACGCAGCTCGTACGACACCGTGTGCGCTCTGTGTCCGGACACGAAGCGGACACGGTGTCCTTCGTGCTGCGCGGACACTTTTTTTTTAAGCAATGCTATATAATAACAAATTCAACATTTTGTAAGAATAAACTACTATATAAACCCATAGCAAAACTGATTATTAATGTAGAAAATCTCAAGCTTAATGCTACCATTAAGCTTACAATGAATCAGACAAACATTAATCTCATAATGAATCAGACAAACATTGTTTAACAATCAGAACAAAACGCTGTAAAAGAAGCTGCTCCTGGCTTTCAGAGTGTTGAGAAGCTTATTAGATTATTTTCATCTCAAAATAAGTAATAAGCATAATTACTTATTTGAAGAAAAAGTACGTATGAAAATGGAGACAGAGTATGTAGCTGCGACGAATGTGGCAGTAAACAAATTCAAGAAAGCCATTTATCTTTCGGGGAGAACCAGAACTGGTCACGCTCGTTTTAAAAGAGCCCCTGTTGTTTCCTCTTTTTCTTCTCCATCTTTACCTTCGATTCCAACTCTTCCAGTGAGAGAAGAATATGTTGACACTAAAATTTACTGTCCAACTCCCATTCAACAAATCCGACATTTAGATTATCCTTATAATCATCACCAAGTGGGGATTCGGATTGTGAAAGAAATATGAAAGAATTTGGGATAAAGAAGTTGCGTATGGAAATGGAGAAAAATGCATCCTTATAATCATCAAGTGGGGATCCGGATTGTGAAAGAAATATGAAAGAATTTGGGATAAAGAAGTTGTGTATAGAAATGGAGAAAACTGCAGCGGAGGTGATCATTGCGTGAAAGTGAATGAATGGAAAAAAAAAATATTTTGAATTATGTCGACGACGGGAAATTGCGACACGTGGCTGCCAAGTTTTTGGCTTTTTTATATTGTAGTGAAGTTTAACCTGCTGTTTTGTTGGAAACTGTTTTTATATCTCTGAGGTGGTATTGACCTATATGGTTTTTAAGGGCTTGTGCTGATTTTCCATTGTTGACAAGATTTGCTTTAGTACAAAAATGAGGTTCACTTTCTGATTTTCTTTTTTGTTTTGATTTTTTGAGCTGGATGGACATATACGGTGTGAGGTCTATAGTTGATATCTGATTCCATTTTCTGTTGTTTTATATGCACACTGCACTTAAACTTAAAAACCTCCTTTTATGTGTTTCAAAAAAGTTTCTGTTGAATGTCCAAACAAGCGAGACTTTTTTACTGGAATATCATAATTTGAAGAGTTTTTATTTACCTTGTTTCAATCTTAATATGTGTGTCTAGCACTTTCTNCACAAAAATAAAAAAATAAAAATTGCACATGGCCATTTGACATAGTTCTCCAGTTTGGTAATTATTAATTCCCTGTTTTTCGGATGATTTTGTAGGTTGAAATTGAAAAGTTGGTAACTGCAATGGGAGGAGTGCTTCAAACTAGAGCATCATCAGATGTCAGTTTTGTCATAGTGAAAAATGTTTTGGCTCAAAAATACAAGGTTTCGATTTTCCCTCTGATGTTTCCGAGCGAGGAAGTCTATGCCGAGTTTCTTTCTTCATATCCATTCTCCATCCTCTAATATATCTTTGCTTATATCTAGCCTTGTTCATTCAATTTCATAGGACTGATCATTCCTGGTTGAACTGTTCATATAATTATAAAAGCAACAAAATTGGGTGATTCTCGGCGTAACAAGAATAAACGAATCATGCTTGGCATTTTTCAGGAATCAAGTTGCAACCATATATGTATAAATTCTGTTTAAGGTGGTTGGATCACCAATTACAATTAGAACTATGATTGAGATTCTTAAAATATTACATTTAGTTCGAAGAACCGTGGTCTCATGCTTGGGAATTTTTAATAATGGACCTGTAATAGTAATAATACTTCGAAAGATGTTTTTTAAGGTTTATCTGTTTTTGAAAAAAAAAAAAACCATCCTTGAAATTTTCGGTGCAACTGAAATATTAATCATTTTTTGAACGTTGGATGACAAGATTCATTACATGTCTCAAGGTGAATACACGTCTCGAGGTAGATTTATCTTTGGTCCAGTATACTGTATCAACTGCTTAACCTGTATTCTATGATCTTTCCGTTCGCGACACTAGTAATTATCTTGATAGGTTCCTTGGATATTCGTTTTCTTCTAAATCATAATGATTAAAAGTATAAGTTCTAGAGAGTTTGTTGGAGCTTTATAGTTAACCACTAGCCAGATATTTATACAGGTTTATTTGTCACATATTTATATGGCTCGATAAGGATGCTGAAATTTTTAGCAGTGTTTCCTTGACCCGGACTGTAAGTTTAGTGCAGTTGGAACTATTGAAGATAATTTTTTAGATCAAGTGATTTAATAGAGACTACATTGTTGACTTTCCCTTTATGATCCTTCTGTTTTATATTTGAGGACTTTTTTTGTAATTTGTTCTCTCTATTAACTAATTCTTCTTTCATAGAGAAAGTTAATGGAATGTTCCTTCTGAAATTTAAATTTTCATTTCCTCTCCATACTGTGTTTTGAAGGATATAGATGTATGTAAACAATGGTTGAGTTTCTGTATGTCTATCTAATGTTCATTCTTTGTTTCTTATGTCACTTCTGTTCTCCAAAAGAGAGAGAGAAAATCTATTATATTTCATGCCTCGGACTTATAACTGGTTCTGTTTCATTTTTTTCTCCCCCTCGTTTCAACTTTGCAGTGGGCTCTAAACAATCTAAAGAAACCAATTGTCACCATAAATTGGCTTCACCAGTGCTGGAAAGAGCACCGTGTAGTTCCTCAAGAGTCTTACAGGGTTCTTCCTTTTTTTGGATTGACAATCTGTGTTAGTGGAATTCCTGCTGGTATAAAACTTGGTTTATGGGCTTTATCAGTTGCATTTACAAATTTATATTTCCTTTTCTGATGTTGATACTCTTGTTCTGCAGATGAACGAAGGCAAATGGAGAAGCTTGTTGTGCAAAATGGAGGCAAATATTCTGCTGAACTGACCAAGAGATGCACACATTTGATTTGTCTTATATCCTACGTGTTCTTCTTTGTCCATTTCTATTTAGTACTTGCTTTCCTGTAAATAAGCCTTAATCAAATTGAGATCATATCTTTCGCTTAAGTTCTATTTTTTCTTATGTTGAGTTGGTAGTTTCTTGATCTATATATCTTGCTTAGTGCTGCTCTAACTTGAGAATCAATGAACTTCTCTCCTTGTAGCTTCTTTCTAGATACACCATAACCATGTCATTAAGGTTGTCTTTATTGCTTGTTCTTTACTTGTTTTTGACTTTCATATTTTGTTAATCTAATGAGTTTTCTCAGTTTGCCTTAAAATCATGGTTTGTTTTTATCAATTTGATTTAGTTGTATCCTGTGGCACTGCTAGTTGTGCTTGAGACATTCTACTTTGATATATTCATTTTTACGCTGCCTGAAAATGTTTTGTTTCTTTGAACATTGGTCTCCTTAATTGTACTTAAACTCCTGATGGTGACAAATACAAGGTTGCAAAAAGGTGGGGTCATATACATATAATAGCCAGGAAGTGGTTTGATCAATCTGTTTTAAGAAGAGGTATCATAATGCATTTATTGCATCTTGCATTATCACGCCTATTTTCTACCATGTCGTTTTCTAGTTCCTTTGAGAGCAACTTTTGGTATGATCCTGATTTTTACGCGTTCCTTCTCTTTCTCCTTATATGGGCCTTTTCCCATGCCATCTGGACGAATAGCATGTCTTAATGAGGAGTCTTATCCCGTTCTGGCTAATTCTGCATCTTCTGTGAGCACTTTAAAGATGGAACAGCATAGCCAGGATAAGAGTTCCAGAAGTTCGCAACATGAATCGTCATCCATGGCGACTGTTTCAGATTCTGACGCCAATTTATCTGCTCTGCCCATAGGAATTAATCATGAAAATCCCTCGCTAAACACGTATTCTACAGTTTTGGACGCTCCTCCCTTTACTACTAAAGCAAATGGATTCCCTGCTGAGCAGCTTGAAAATGACACTGGTTTAGACCGTTGTGTGGCTGATGACTCTGAAAGTGGGGATGATGATTTATACTTGTCAGAGTGCAAAATTCTGCTTGTTGGCTTTGCAGCTTCTGAACAGCGTAAACTAGTCGACATGGTTCGTCGAGGGGGTGGTTCTCGTTATATGTCCTTCAGTGAAAAGTTGACACATGTAATAGTTGGAAACCCATCAGAAATGTAAGTTTTTCCTTACAAGTATGAAGGATTGAATGCATCTCATGATAAAAATTATAAATGAAAAGGTTGCCTTCAGTTATCATCAAAAATTAGTTTTTCACGCTGTATATATGAGATGCATGGGGGACATGCATAAACTCGCATTTTCTGTTCATGCTTGTTCCTTTGAGTGGAAAATGTGATTTTCTTCTGGAATTTGCATTTATTAATGATAATCCTCACGAATGAGCATTGATACCCTAATTCTATGATCTTAAGACATTAACTGAATTTGAAATATTTGTTTCTGTAACCACACAAGAACAAGGTATTACATTTTCAAGTAAGTGTGCAATAATTTACATACTAATGTATATCTCTGGGATTAAGTGCTTGTCACTTCGGTTACTGTCTAATTGAAAGAACTCAGTGGCGTTTCATATTGCATGATGATGGCAGTGCTCACGGTGATGTGGAATGAATATAAGAATAAAAGATATCCTTAGTAGGTTATGAATAAAGATAATTTGATTTAGATTAGCTTATTTTAGTTTATTATAATTTTCTAGTTTGAATAGAGTTAGGGATTTATTAGATTTTCTAGTATTTTATATTATTTCTTTAGTTGGATTCTGAAACCCTATATAAAGCGGGCTTATGCGTTGTAATAGTTAAACTCGATTATTAAATAAACTCATACTTTCTCCCTTTGAATTCTCTCCCCTTTCTTCTCTCTCTCCCTCTTTTCCTATTTCTTTCTCAAGTCTCGTTCTTGTTCAATGGCATTCTTTGTCAATTGCCACCTGCTACCTAAGACAGACAGTCTACGTGTCATCGACTTGTGTCGAAATTATTATCGCCTTCTCATTTGCTCGACTATCACATTGATTGTCCCATAATTACCTCAAACGAAGGATACTCCCAGGTTGCCATGTTTTTTGAAATAATTATTTGTTTGCATATTTTTCCTATTGACATTATACTATTTTCTACTAATTACCATCATTTTTCCCTCTCTGACATCTGTTGTCCATATTCCTATTTTTCACACTGAGACTAAATGAAGAATTATTTTTAAATAATGAAAATTATGAGCTTGCTTTTGTGCAATATATGCACATATGCTTTAATAATGGTTTTTATGCTTTGTCATATGTTTCTTTGGCAGGGAATCCTAAACATGTTATAAAAAGTTTTTCTATTATTTACTAAAAAATATTCTATATTTCTATTTGACCGGCCATTACACTTAAATAGAGGTTTTGTTTTTAATTTAGCAATTTTTTTCCTTATCAGGGTCCATTCAAGTCTTCAGTGTTGAAATCATATATTTATGCAAGTTAGTCTACTATGCTAGAGTATCGTGTTCCGTATTATGTGGATTCAGTAGCAAATTTTTTTGCTATTTGGAGTTCAATGTCAATAATTGATTTGAAGGAAATATCTCCCTTGGTGAGATGATGTTATTAAGGATCATTTTCACATTTGACTATCATTATATGGTCTTTATAATTATTTTGTCACGAAGAAAGATCAGCCTCCTTGTATAAGAAATGACAGCCTATCTTGTCGAAGTCAAGTTCTCTTAATTGGAGCTAAATGATGGAGCATGAATATAAGAATAATATAGATATCCTTAGTAAATTAGGAATAAAGATAATTTGATTTAGATTAGCCTGTTTTATTTTTCACAGTTTTTCTAGTTTGATTAGAATTGGATTTTTGTTTTATATGTTTTCCAGTATTTTATATTGTTTCTTGAGTTGATTTCCTACTTTAAGTTAGGTTTGAAACGTTATATAAAGAGGAATTGTAATGGTTAGACTCGATTATTGAATAAACTCATTCTTTCTCCCTCTAAATTCTCTATATATACTCTCTCCTTTCTTCTCTCTTTCTCCCACTCTTCCTCTTGCCTTTTGAAGATCTATATCTTGTTCAATTGCGTTCTAGGTCACATGGCCAACAGAAGGTTTAATTTAGATTGCAGTTCAGTTGTTACATTACATGAGAACCAATAATATGGTTTATATATGAAACCTGATTTTAGTGTGATCCCCTGTTATTCCAACAATAGCTAGGCTGTTTGCAATGTGTTTCATGCTGAGAAACATTGCCTCTCAGGCTCCTTACTTCATAGCATCTTTTACTGGATACCGATAATTGGATTGCTGTATTTGGTGATTTATCTAGTTCATTATATTTTATGCACTTGTGGTTGATAAGACCCAGAGTAAAAAAATTCTTAATTATGATTATCTAGTGCTAAATTCAAACTCATGCTTTTATTTAAGCGGAAACTTTTATTAAAATACTGCATTTCTTCAATCTCACTCATTTTGTAAGTCTGTAGTGAAATCAAGGAAGTAAGGAGCCTTGCAGCTATTGGGGTTATCTATGTGTTAAAACCATTATGGCTTCAAGAGTGCTGTTTTGAAAAAAAAGAAATTCCTGTACTCCAGAGGCACATTGCTTATGATTTACTTCTTCCAAAAGGTGCAACAAAAATTCTGTACCTATTTCTTTTTTGTTGCCGATTACAGATAACTGCATCATGTTATGACTTTTGAGCAATTAACTGTTTTAAATCCTGCTTTCAAGATACCTAATGTTTTACAAGTCTGTTAATTTCATCTTCATGTTTGTAGATCCTGTATTCTTCAACAAAGCAACTGCAACAAGCATGGATGGAATGAAATCAGGGAAGTCCTCTGCTTCTCACTCTGTGTTCACAGATAGTAATTTACAGGAAAGTGTGCTATCTGGATCAAAGGCATCATCGGGTAAGATTAAAGAATAAAAATCTCATTGCAAGTAAAACATACTACAAAAAGTCAGCTTATGTTTTTTTGCTGTTAAAGAAGCCAAGTTGACGGTGCAAAATGGTTCAAGCAATGGAAGTGACGATAAAAAGTCATCAGCTGTATTCAAAAGGAAGCTGTTTCGCTTTTCGAGTTCTTTTCCTGAAGCCCAAGTAAGTTTCTTCGTTCATAAATATTTTGCAGTAGCTGTGGCTTCAATATCTTGGTAGCATTTTCTTTGACACTTGGTTAATCTCGAATCTCGAATCTTGTATCCCTGAGTGTAAATTATCAATAATTTATGATTTTACGTATGGACAATTTCTGAATATTTAATAACTTGTTCATTCACTACAATATATTTATTGTCAATATCACTTTAGGGTCACACCTGTCAATATGTCAACTTGTCATTGTGAACCAAAACCCATTAGTTTTATGTTGACAAGACTCTAATGCATGTATTTAGTTCTTTGACATATTTACATGCCAATGGAAGTTGAAGTGATAGAGTTTTAGAGATGGAATTTGAAGCCTGAAATAGTTTCTCACCACTTGCGATGTACTGTTTTTGCTCTTCAAAGGCTTCAGCTGTTACTTCATTTGAGATTGTTAGGATTTGGGGTCCATCTTAAAATGTCAACCTTATTAAGAGGAGTAGTCCAAACTCTTATAAATTGGTTAATGTTTTCATCTTTATTCGATGTGGGATTTTAGCTCTTAACATACCCCTGCAAGATGGCGGCTCGTTTGAGCAAATCAATCTTGAAATCCGTTTGCTCAATTTTTTTGAGTCTTAATCGGATCGAATTGCTCGTTGGAGCTTAATGGGCTCTAATGTTTGGGGTTCCATCTTAGAAGGTCAACCTTATTAAGAGAAGTAGCCCAAACTCTTATAAATTGGTTAATGTTTTCATATTCGATGTGGGTTTTTATATTCCTCACCTCAATATGTTTTTCCTTTTTTTTTTATAACTTTCTTTGGATTGTTTTTACCGTTCAGAGGCCTGAAATTATCCAGTGGGTTAATCAAGGTGGAGGAGAGATGGTGGCAGATCAAAATGAAAAGTATGTACACTTCACTGTCGAGCGTCACGGTGTGGTGCCTTGTCAGAATGACATTATAAGGAGTACGTATGTGTCCAGCCATTGGGTTCATTCTTGCCTAGAGGTATCTATTTTGCTTGATCTTTCTGCCATATTTGATAGGTTCAGTTGGACATTGCTCTTGAATGCATGTCAGTAATGAAAATGTTTGACGTGCATTACACAGGCTGCTTATCAGACGGTTAATATTATTATCAAAGCTTTTGCTTGTGACGTTGTTGGTCACCTGCTTTGTCTAAGTGCAATGAGAGTCATCTGACCTTTTCAAAGACAATTTGTAATTACGTACATGTACATAAACTTGACTTATTCCTCAAATTGTAGTTATGGCAATAGTTATCTCAATCAATAATGCAGACTAAAAGTCACTAAGGCCTGTGCTATAATTTTGTGATTTTTCAGGGGAAGTAGCTGTGGAGATCCTATCTATGTAAATGACAATCTTATCATAATTTAGCTTTGATAAAATGTTATTTATGAAAATATGCAGTGTATGGTTTTAAGAGTTCCTTTAAATTCATTGATCCGTATTCATCTGTAGATTTTATTATCTTTGGATCATTGATGCTTATCCAATACATGATCTTCTTTGTGCAGTATGATGTTGTAAAATACATCAAAATGCATCCATAGGTATTTAATTTGGAAAATAAAAAAATTAGAAGCCTGACCTTAAGGTCTGTAAAAGATTTAAAGAGTTCGAAATATTCTGTTAGTTTGTGAATTTATTCAAGAATGAACAAGGCCTTTACAGGTAGTAGTACTTCATGCAGTTAGCACCAATTGTGATTGCTTTTGTGTCTCTGCTTTTCTTCTGGAAGGACCTAATTACCAATACAATGACTGTTTTCCCACCAGCTGAAATCTGAAAGTTGAGTGATGAATGTATCAAATCCATTGGTCATACTACACGCACATACTTGTTACTTCTTAAGGTACACAAAAAATTTCATCTTGACAAACTTATAATAGTTGTCCACTCTTTAATTTTTCTGGAATAGGAATTAACATTATACGCTATTGGTTTGGGGGAGTACTAGTTCTTATTGTCAGTTTCCTAACCTGGAGGACGTAATAGCATGATGCTCACCTTTTTTGGGCTGTTTTCTTATCCTTACTTTCATCAGATTTTGTAATAACAATGCTGGCTTAACCCTGATTTGTTGATTTGTTTGTTCTTTAATATCACCTTTCCGTTGATACTTCCATACATGGGTTTAATTTGTAATGGACAAATGCTGATAGAAGTAATACATTACCATTGAAGGCTGGATGCTTGCTGGATGTTGGCACTCACATTCTCTATTCTCCACTTCCATGCCAAATTCCTTTACTGGGATTTGAAGGATATCGCCTTTGTGTTTCACGTTATGATGTGAAAGAGAGACAGCTGCTGAGAAATTTGTGCTTCGTTCTTGGAGTCAAATTTGTTGAAAAATTGACCAAGAAAGTTAGCCATCTATTATGTAAATTTGCTGGTGGTGATAAATACGAGGCTGCTTGTAAATGGGGAATACAGTTGGTCACGGCTGAGTGGATATACGAATGTGTTGTACAGGTGCTTCTTACATCTCTCTATTTACTCCTGTTCTCCATAATTTGTGTGTCTGCACATTTTGTTTATTGTTTATATAACTTAAATAGCTTTGATTCTGAGGCAGAACAAAGTCGTTGATCCAAAGCCATTTTATCCAAAAGAACTGTCTTCTCAAGATCAGGAAGCAGGATTATGTAATGTGAGCCAGTATCCTACCCAATCTTTTAAGATGATATCTGGACATGATGCTTCACAGTATCCCAGTCAGTCACAAGATACAAGAGAGATGCAATCTGTTACTTCTACCAGATTTGTAGCAGAGGAAGAGGCCAAGTATTCGAGTAGTAGTAAAAGGGCAAGACTTTTGGCAAATGATGGTATAAAAAATCCACTATCCTATGCCTCCACTAATGATAATTCTGTCCATACGAAGAATGCCACAGAAAACAATGTAATAGAAAGTTCTAGGGAACTTTCTTCTGCAGTTCCAGATGTCGCTGCAGCTATAGAGGATTTGTTGGAGCAAACAAGTAAGGTAAGAATCCATTTCCTTATTTACATGTGAAATGGATGAGCTATTGAGTTAATTTCAAAATGGCCACTGAAGTTCAAGTGAAATTCCAAATTGGTGGTTTAAGTATTACAATCCATTTAGTCATTAAAGTTGAATAATGTTAAATAACTGGTCACTCCTTTAGTAGCATTCACTTTGGATCCGATATCAACCCATTAAACCTTGAAGTCGTGTGTCCATGCGATGAAACTACATATCTTCAAAATAACTGTTCTTAGGAGAGAAAATCTCCTATTTAGCTAATAAATTCCAATCACTCTTTTCAAATTCTTTTAACCCTATTTTTCATCATTAATAAATGGTAAAAATATATGGTCTGAGCTAAAAACGAGGTCAACAAGAAATGATCGTGCAATGGGTGGTCTACATGAAAACTTAACAGCTACTATGCCAGGTATGGTGTTAATAAGGCTGATGGAGTGACATATTATGCATCATTATTTTAACTTTAGAGCATCTTTCATAAATCCTCTACATATAAAATACTCTCTATTTTATAGAGTCAATGTTTAAAAATAAGTTCCAAGCGAATTTATTTTAACTTTTTAAAATAAAGAGTGAGTTAAACTCACTCTCTATTCTTATTTAATAGTGATTGCATTTAATAAGTCTACAATTTAAATTATTAAATTATATTTGAATTGATTGGCCATTAATATATAAAAAAATTATGTTAAATAAAAGATTAGGAGAAATCAATAAATATTCATTGGAAAAAATAAAATAAAGAGTCAAAATAAAGAGCATTGTTGGAGCGCATAATTTTTTCTTTAAATTTAAAGATGCTCTTTACAAATAGAAAGTATCTTGGAAATGCTCTTAGTTACTTAGTTCTTGTTTGATGGCGCCATTATTTTGGTAAAACAATGTTTTGAATGGTGATTTTTGGGAGAATGTGGGGTTAAAAAGTGGGAAAGTTTTGAGTTTACGTGCAAAATATTTTATTGTATGAATGTATGGTTGAAAATGAATATATAGAAAAAATAGTTTTCAAATATTGCCATTGAACAAGGGCTTAGTGGGTCATAAATATACTTTAACGAACAATTTGAAATTTTGCTTTAACTGAAGTGATTTAATTAATTAGATATTTGATTGTTTCCTCGTGTTTTATCTGGTCTTGTACAGATTCAAGAGCCTAAGTTTCCAGAAGCAAGTGGTTGCAATAAAAATGTATCCTGAAAATGTTTTTTGAGTTCGGACTTAATTACTTCTGTTACTATTGTTACTGTCAATGTTGTAGTCCTTGATCAGTCGCAGAGTTTCCCTTCTGATTCTACGAGGCATGGTCAAGGTCCTGCGGATGCCCACTCTGATCTAGAGCCCAAGCACTGGATAAACCGGTAATCTCATGGTTTATACTGTTCTCTCTCATGAGCCTCATCTATCTTTTAAATTTCTTGTCACGATTCTTCTTTTCTTTTTTTATTTCTTTATTTCTATTTTTTTGCACTCAGCATGTGGTTGAGCTTGTGCCCAAAAACAAAAACACAAGTAAACCAGGAAATGTAGTTTCACATTTTAATTACTTTATCTTTGCACCTTTATGGAATTTATGTGAGATTTCGAATTTTTATGTTCTCAATTATTAATCATTTAAGTTTATATAAGTAACTAAAAATATCTTGAGTATTGCTAATATTGTACCAAGAGAAGGCACTGTAGATCCCTCCTCTTTCTTGTGTTCTTCATGTGGTATTCAGAGGCTGAAGGCTTCTCTATTTTTCTTGTTGGGAAATCTTTAGCTTTCATTTGAATTTGTGCCTCAATCATCAAATGAAATGTGAATAAATCAGTTGATCGTAAAAAAAATATATTATGTTACATCAAGGCAGTTGCACAACTTATGCAAGTATGGTATGTGAGAACACAAGATCCCTGATATTCGTTGTGATAGAGAATTTTCTGTAGGCTTGGATCAAGGTTGTGCCTCAAGTCCTCATCTTTTCGCTTTATCCATGGTAGGAGGTATGGAGTATGCTCAAGATTAGGTTCCTTACTGTATGTTAATTGCTATGCCTTAGTTTTAGTTGATGAGTAATGACACGAGACTAGGGTTAAATTGGAAGTTAGGAACTTTCGAGTCAAATGGTTTAGTGAATGATGATTATGGACTACTGTGGCTTGGCTTTTTAGGGTCAATCAGGACTGTGTGTGAACTTTTAGCTGGTTATTCTGGTCCAATGCCTAGGATGGCCTGGCCTGCTCCTCTTGTGATGACTGATGCTCCCCCCCCGGCCCCCAACACACACACACAAAGGGCTCATTTCCTTATTTTGGGTCCATGCATTTACATAGGCAAATGATTATTGCTATTATGTTCGTTAAACTTATCGGGTTTCTTCATTTGCTTCAGGTTTGATGAAAAATATGATAGCTCCGCCGGAGATGCAGCAGCTAAGGAAGTTTATGATGGTTTCAGTGAAACACAAACTGAATCTCAGGTTTCTGCTTTATGGTTTTTGCTTTTGCAATAACTTGGACCTTTCTTTCTCCAACTGAAATTTTGGATTTCTGTGGAAGAAGTTAACTGAATGTAAATCTTAAAACACGTGCACTTAGGCTGCATGATTTTATTGGCTGAAAAGATTGGACTGAGTTTCATAGGGGCCGTATTTGTAATTGGCATATAATATTCATCCTGGATTTCGATTAGGTTCCATAACCTTTTTACGTTTCTAAGTTGATTGCTCTGCCTGTTTGCCTGCAGGTTGTTGGTTATGAAGAAGATTTGTCTGGTAGGCAAATGATTATTGATCGAGTGCGAACGAGGAGCAGCGTGGCCTGAAGTCATAACCTTGGCACTCATTTCTGAGAAGTAAAAAAGTCACATAATTTTCAATATATTGGAGTAGACACTGTTAAGAAAAAGGGAGTAAAATCTTCTTGTATTATCTATGTTGGAAAAATGGTTTTTAATTAGTGAAATGGGTCAACTTTGAGCCCAAATTTCAGTGGGACCCGTACCTTGTTTTTAACGGGACCTAGCATATTCATGTTCTACTCCGCAAGATGATTAACATGATATATTTATTTATCAAAAATCATTTAGTATTGAATGAAATATTTAATGTCAAAGTAACTCATTTGAAATTATGTAATAGTGAAGAATTTGATTTATTGTAATACTCCTATACACTTGTCCCACATAGGAAAGTTATGAAACTTTGGTGTGATTTATATAGTGTAAGTTTGGGAAGTGGGTT
>CAIGRF010146280.1:0-22874 GCA_903798235.1 Fraxinus ornus
TGGAAAAACGCTGCAAAAGCCCTTTTTTAATGTAGTGTGAGCCAAGCATCGCTCAACAGTGAAGAATTCCCTACGGAGTTCTTTGATTCGAGGATGGAAAAGTAATTGATCCAAGAAAGTGATCATTTATCACTACTTTAATAAAGAAAAATTGTAGTCAATAAAAGATGATAATGCAAATAAGATTATGATCTTTGACCCACTGGTAGGTCATATGTCACGATCCAGCACAAAAGATAAGGCTGGAAGCCCAAGATTGGCTAACCAAGAGGGGGGTAAATTAGTTTTTAAAACTTTTTCGAATAATTAACTAAACTCACGTAAGTTAAAAGCACGTTGATAAATTAATAATCGTAAACGAGTTCAAACAAGTAGATCAATCAAATAATAAGTGCAAATAAATGAAGACAACTAAACACAAGTAAGTAAATAAGTAAGACAATGTAATTTGCACAAAGTAAAAACGTTAAGTAAAAGGGATAGAGAATGCAAACGATATAGTTTGGAGGTTCGATCCAATGCAATGATCTACGTCCCCCGTTTCCAAGCTTTCCGGCACGAGCAATGGCTTTTTCACTATGTTGATTAACTTATGGTGTAATTCAACCATTTACAACGCTTCCAGTGACTTACAAGCAAGGAGCACCGATCCTTATACAATGTTGAGATTTACGAGATCTCAACACGACCCACACTATTGAGCTTTACGAGACCTCAATATGACCCACACGGTGACTTGAAACAAGGAGTACCAATCCTTATACAATGTTGATCTTTAAGGGAACTCAACACGACCCATAATTCAAATAGATTTTACAAATAAATTATCTTTTCTTAATGAATGATAAATTCAAAGTTGAGTACAAGAAGAGAAGGAGGCTAACACTTTAATAGATAGCAATGAATAAAGCTCAAGTGTTATGTTAGAAAAACTTTGATGAATATGATAATCAAAATTTAGATTCAATTAATCAAAGTGTTTCAATGAGAAGATGAAGAAATAAGTGCAATGTAGGTTCAAAAATCTCTCTTTTAATGAATTATTATAATAAATTAAATGGTAAGGGAAAAATAAGAAACTTTGATGAATAAGATTGATTTTTCAAGTTTGATTCATCAATCAAAGTCTCAATATAAAGAAATAGAAGAGTTTATACAATATAAATGCCAAGAACTTCTTCAAAAATCTCTTTTAAGATAGATATAAATAAGTTAAGCAAAAAGAGAAATGAAAAACTTTGATAAGAGAAATCATTTTCAAAGATAAGATCAATCAAAAGTTTTTACAAAGAAAATAAATTGATAAAGATAAATAAAGAGTAAAGATCAAATATTTTATTTCAAAAGAACCTCTCTATAATGCTCTTAGAAGTGTATATTTTGAATGCAAGAAGATGTGGTATTATAGCAATGCAACGGGCAAACATCTGTCCTACCGGACGCACCGTACTAGACGATCAACTAGCCGTTGCATCAAACGGTCAAAAAACTGACAGTTACTGCCGTACCGGACGTCCGCCTAATACCGGATGTCTACCTGGTACCGCTGACTTTTTTTTTAATAAAGAAATGTGGTCTTAGTTCAAGTATCTCTTTGAAAAATCAATATTACTTTTTATCAAAAATATTTTATGCAAGTGATATGAAAATAACTTTGTGCAAAAAATGATTTTTGAGCTATTGTCATTCATTACTAAAGAACAAAGTGTTATACCTTTACACATGATCTCAAAAGTCTAGACTTTGATCTTGATTCGAAGTTTCTTTCCGTCGGCTCTTAAACTCTTGATCTCGATCTTTCTTGACGTTTGGCTTTAAGATTGACTTCGATCTTGACTTTCTTCATGAGCCCGATTTGATAGTCTTGATTTTGATCTTTTAAGCTCTCGTTTCGAATGATTTGACTTAAATGCTTAACTTTCACTTTGCTATTCATTTCGAGTCCGATTTATGATGTGTTGATTTTGGCAATACTCGATAGATTTTAACATTGAANTGGAAGACAAGAGATAATGGAGAACACCCATGAAGACAAGATTCCTCAAAGACAGAGGACAGCAGATAGTGGCAGACACCCTTGAAGATAAGATTCCTCAAGAACTCTATAAAATGGGGAGGAGTGTTAGAAGAAGATATCTCGAATACACCCAGAAGAAATACGTCTCGGAGAAAAACCACTCCTTTGTAATCTGTATACACCACTTGTATTTAGAAAACTATTATCTAGTTTTGAAGATAGTAAAGCTTGTAATAAGGTAATCACTTATGGAGTTCTAAACTTCATAAGGTGAGTACCAAAGGTATGTAAATATAGTATGTAAATGATGATGCCAAAATTCGTACCTGGGCAAACCCGACCCGAAGTAAAGAACTCCGGGCAATCCGATCTTCAATACCTGAAACAAAGGCGTCGAGGTGTGTCCTCATTGCCCCTCTGATGCTTAAGTTAGACAAGTACTCAAGAGAAACTTATACTGAATGTTATGAAAAAATGTACCTGAATAATGAGGCTATGTTATGTATTTATAGATGTTGGAGGTAGAGTCCTAAAAAGATTCAACTTCATGCAATCCTTATCCTTGTTATTCAAGGTGTTTGTGTTGTGTTAGAAGTGTACAATTTGAGTTAGTGTTAAATTTGTAATAAGATGGGAGTTCGTATTTAAGTAGGACTAGCATTCTTAGGAAACGTGCGATAAAGTCAGAGGGGATATGTGAGTTAGGGCTAATGACCCGACCTAATTACAGGGGCCCGACCTCCAGCTAGCCCAAACTTGGAAATAGCCTAATAACAGTGGACTAAGGTAGAGCAAATAACCTCGAGTTCAGGTCTATAACGGGTTGAGGTCGTGTCCAACAAGGTCGTAGTCAAGCTCAACCCTAGATCCAATGAGACTAGGCAGAGGTTGGGTCCAACAAGGTTGAGGTCAAGCTCGGGTCCAACAAGGTCTATATTTATACACATCACAGGCCCCCGTGCATCTAGGTCGCAGCTGAAAACCCCACGTTCGAGTAGCGGGATAAGATGAACTGAGGTAAACGTATCAAGCTCGAGCATTGTGTGAAGGTATTGCTTACGCTTATTAAATACGTGGTCCTAACAAGCTCGAGTTTTGTATGAAACAGGTAGCTCGAGCTTGTTACTTCTCCAATTTTTGGTCCATAAGCTCGAGTTTTGTAGGAAATAGGTAGCTTGAGCTTATTACTTGGCCAATTTTTTGCCACTAAGCTCAAGTTTTGTAGGAAATAAATAGCTCGAGCTTGTTACTTGGCCAATTGTTGGCCAGTAAGGTCGAGTTTTATATGAAATAGGTAGCTCGAGCTGGTTACTTGGCCAAGTTTTGGACACTAAGCTCGAGTTTTGTATGAAACGGGTAGCTCGAGCTCGTTACTTGGCTAATTTTTGGCCATTAGGCTCGAGTTTTGTATGAAATAGGTAGCTCGAGCTTGTTACTTGGCCAATTTTTTACCAGTAAGCTCGAGTTTTGTAGGAAATAGGTAGCTTGAGCTTGTTACTTGGGCCAATTTTTGGCTACTAAGCTCGAGTTTTATATTAAACATGTAGCTCGAGCTTGTTACTTAACCAATTCTTGGCCAACAAGCTTGAGTTTTGTAGGAAATATGTAGCTCGAGCTTGTTACTTGGCCGATTTTTGGCCACTAAGCTTGAGCGTTTTTCATGACCAGATTCTAGGCCAATGAGCTCGGTGTTTATATAAGGTCGAGCGTGTTACTTGGCCTGTGTTTGGCCAAGTAGCTCGAGGTTTATATGAGATCGAGCGTGTTACTTGGCCTGTGTTTGGCCAAGTAGCTCGATGTTTATATGAGATCGAGCGTGTTACTTGGCATGTGTTTGGCCAAGTAGCTCGAGGTTTATATGAAATCAAGCATCTTACCTGGCCTGTGTTTGGCCAAGTAGCTCGATGTCCATTCGAGATCGAGCGTATTACTTGGCTTGTGTTTGGCCAACTAGCTCGATGTTCAATGAAGATCGAGCGTATTACTTGGCCTGTGTTTGGCTAAGTAGCTCGATGTTTAATGGAGATCGAGCGTGTTACTTGGCCCGTGTTGGCTAAGTAGCTCGATGCTTATTCGAGACCGAGCGTGTTACTTGGCTTAATTTTGGCGAAGTAGCTCGATGTTCAATGGAGATCGAGCGTTTTACTTGGCCTGTATTTAGCCAAGTAGCTCGATGTTTATTCGAGATCGAGCGTGTTACTTAGCTTGATTTTTGCCAAGTAGTTCGATGTTCAATGGAGATCGAGCGTGTTACTTGGCTTGTGTTTGGCCAAGTAGCTCAATGTTTATATTGAGATCGAGCGTGTTACTTGGCTTGATTTTGGCTAAGTAGTTCGATGTTCAATGGAGATCGAGCGTGTTACTTGGCCTGTGTTTGGCCAAGTAGTTCGATGTTCAATAGAGATCGAAAGTGTTACTTGGCCTGTGTTGGCCAAGTAGCTCGATGTTTATTCGAGATCGAGCATGTTACTTGGTCAAAAATTAACCAAGTAGTTCGAGTTTTGATTGGTTATCACTTTGAGCGTGTTAAGCTCGAGTTTTGTCCATCAATCACCTCGAGCTCAATCACCCCAATCAATTTTTTATCTCAAAAATTACGATGTGATCGAGGTCGGGCAAATTAGGTTGTGTACTAGCTGCATGCGCAGAGCACGACCTTATGCTAGTTTGGTGTATTTGAGATAATTTCTTATTGCCGAAATGAATTAGATGAATTTTAGATAACGAAAAATTACAAGGCACATAGGCCATATTTGAAAGAATAAAACATCAATGCATTAAGGCCTGAGCTAAAACTACCAAAATAATTTCAACCTATCATAATGCAAATTGAAAAAAGAAAAGAAAAAAACTAAGTAACCTAGATACCTGGGGTCGTAGTCGACTATTTTTCGACCGTGGTTGTAACATCCAGATCTTGACCAGTGGTAACTTTTATACCAGGTTCGAGCTCAACCTCTTCCATCTTCTCTATTGGAACAAGCCTTCCACGGTGCTCGAGGTCAAGCTTAACCTCCGAAAGTTGCATGATGTCAGCTTTGATCTCTCGGACGCTGGTAACATAACATTGCCTAGCCACTGCTTGGCTCCCTCGAACTACCCCAATCCCATTATTTGTAGGGAATTTCACTGCCAGGTGATATGTTGAGACAATGACCTTGTTCCCATTCAGCAAGGACTTTCCAAGTATGACGTTATAGGCCATAGAGCACGAACTACTTGAAAAGTTGTTGTGATCTGTGTTACCTGTTTCCCTTCTGATCCCAAGGTGAGAAGCAACCCTACAATGCCTTCTGAAATTACAACACCGCCTCCGAACCCCTGAAGGGGGTTTTGACCGGCTTGAGCTGCTCAGCTGAAATGCCCATCTAGACGAAAGCCTCATGTGACAGCACGTTAGCTGCGCTTCCATTATCCACCAGAATTTTCCCACCTCAAAATTAACAATGATCACTAATATAACCAAGGCATCATCGTGAGGAAAAGACACGCCTTCTAAGTTATTTGATCCGAAAGTGATATCTTCTATACTACTAAGATCTATGCTTAAGATCAAAGGGTATTGACTGGCGTACTGCTTACGCCCGCTGGTAGAGTCCCCTCCTGAGGCCGTTCCTCCAACAATGATATTGATAGTACCTGTAGTTAGTTGCTTATCTCCCATATCCTCGGGAGCCTTACCCTTACTTTGGTTATTCCGCTGATGCTTGTCCTGACTGACGTAGGCGCTCAAGAAACCTCTCCTAATGAGAGCCTCAATTTCCCGCTTCAGGGCGAATCATCTTTTGGTCGTGTGTCCATGATCTTGATGAAAATCGCAGTACTTACTTTTGTCATGGGATTCGAGAGGAGCCCACAATCTAGGAGGCCACTTCAACTCTTTAAGGTCTTTGATTTCCATCAAAATTTTAGACGTCGTGGTATTGAAACGAGTGAATGAGGTCGGAGATGGGTCTTGCCTTGCCTTGCTCCAAAAAGGATCCAGACGAATGTTAGACTCATGCGGCCTTTTAAGTTCGAGCTTACTTAATGATGGGATATCTCTCCTTGGGAACATGGTCTCATCCGTGTTGATGTATTTATCGGCCCGTGTAAGTAGGTCGGTTATTAACTTTGGAGGGGTCTTTGACAGAGATATCTTAAATGCTGACATCTTACAGCATACGTTAGAGAAGAGACTGCAGCTGTGATATTTAGGTCAGGGATCAGAAGCCTCTTCTTGTTAAACCTTGTCATGAAATTGCGAAGTGTCTTGTTGGGTCCTTGACGCATCTGCATGAGTGATGCGGTTGTCTTCCTGATACGCTTGCTGCTTGCGAAAAAAAATGGAGAACTTATCGGCCAAATCTGAAAAAGAAGCTATGGAGTTGGGCTCTAGTGTGGAGAACCAATCCCTAGCTGCATTAATGAGTGTCTGAGGAAAGGACTTGTACATTACGGTGTCGGGTGCAACCTGTAAGTTCATGATGTCCGTGTATATGTTGAGATGGTTGATGGGGTCGGTTATCCCATCATACTCTTTCACCCAAGGGTATTTGAATCAGTTCGGTAGGGGATATGACAAAAGTTCGGGGGTGAAAGGAGTGTTAGGGGTAAATCCTATTACTGCATGGGACTTCTAAAGCATTCCGATGGTGATTCCCTCATGAATAATCCTTGCAAGATCAGTAGAGTCCATTGCAATTGATCTCGAACCTAGGGGTGTGTGAGGTACACCCGAGGTTCAAGCATCACCGTGGTTGGGGCCTGGAGCCCAAGCATCTGCCATAAGGTCACTTTGCGGAGATGGTACTGGGGATGTGCTTCTCTGATGTAGCAGTTGTGTTAATGCAGTCACTAGTTGGCGAAGTTCCTCGAACGTTGTCGAAGCAATTACTGTTGATGGATGTGGTGGTTCTCCTGATGATATCTCTTGGAGAACCGGAGGTCTCCAATAGGGGCTGGTTAGGAGTGGATTAGCTTGTTGGAAAATGTCTGGAACGTGTGTTAACCATGGCTTTTGGTAGCATTTCCCATAGACGGCGCCAATAATGATGTCAAACTTCGTACCTAGGCAAACCTGACCTGAAGTGAAGAACTCTGCGCGATCCGATCTTCAATACCTGAAACAAAGGCGTCGAGGTGTGTCCTCGTCGCCCCTCCGATGCTTAAGTCAGACAAGTGCTCAAGAGAAACTTATACTGAATGTTATGAAAAAATGTACCTGAATAATGAGGCTATGTTATGTATTTATAGATGTTGGAGGTGGAGTCCTAAAAAGATTCAACTACATGCAATCCTTATCCTTGTTATTCAAGGTATTTGTGTTGTGTTAGAAGTGCACAATTTGAGTTATTGTTAAATTTGTAATAAGATGGGAGTTCGTATTTAAGTAGGACTAGCATTTTTAGGAAACGTGTGATAAAGTCAGAGGGGATATGTGAGTTAGGGCTAATGACCCGACCTAATTACAGGGGCCCGACCTCCAGCTAGCCCAAACTTGGAAATAGCCTAATAACAGTGGACTAAGGTCGAGCCAATGACCTCGAGTTCGGGTCTGTAGTGGGCTGAGGTCGAGCTCGGGTCCAACAAGGTCTACATTTATACACATCACAGCTGTGATAGGGAAAAATATCGATAGGCCCAAGCTCGACCTATTAGGCCCGACCTTGGGCCATTTTGTATCGTAAAGTCGAGCTCGAATTCGAGGCTCAACATAAAGTCGTGTCCTCAGCCCTAATTAACATACCCCCTCGACCTCAGCATACGCTTCCTAGGAATGTTAGTCCTTATTAGGTACAAACTCCTACTTCATACGAACTTTGCTCTAACTCCAATTGTACAATCCCTACACAACACAAACACCTAAAATAACTAGACCTACAGGAAGTTAAGTCCTTCCAGGACTCCCCCTCCAACATCTATAAGTACATAACATAGCCTCATTATTAAGGTATGTTTTCACATAATATCCAAATATACAGTTTTTCACATAATTCTCTCTCTGACGTAAGTATCGGAGGGGCGACGAGGACACACCTCGACGCCTTTATTTTAGGTATTGGAGATCAGATATGGCGGAGCTTTTCCATTGGCTCGGGTTGGCCCAGGTACTAATTTTGGCATCATCATTGGCGTCGTCTGTGGGAAACGCTACAAAAAGCCTCGGTTAACGCACGTTCAGTATATCTACTTCAAAACCCTAAACCCTAATCCTCCCTACCTAAGGGGCGATTTTTGCCCCTTTCAACCAAAAATGGATGATTTTTTTGGCAACCTCCGGCCACCCGAACCGTCGAACATTGATGCCGGTAGAAAGCCCCTTATCTCGTCTTCAAGATCCAACAGTTTTTGAAACAATTGAAGTGGATTCAAATAAAAATTATGGGGGCACATTTTCCAATGTCATCAACACTCCATGCTATGTTCCAAATCAGGGTCTGGGACCATCACCAATGATTCCAGAAGGGCCAAAAACCCTAGGGATAGTGAAAGCAGCGACCAAATCGACCGGAATAGAGAAATTGAGTTCTACACAGCCGAAATCTAGTTTTGCGATTAATCCTTCTAGGGTCTCTCACCCTCTACACGAGCTGAACATTCATATTTTACATAGGGAGATGCACCTTCGCCTAAAAAATCAATCCATTTCGATGTCGGACACGCCCGGAATCGTCCCAAACGTGAACACCCAGCAAGTCGGAAAAACGCAAATTCCGGCCAATCCTGACCTCATCTTCGACAACGCGCCTGACCGTCGTGTTCAGCATGAAATTTCGCACCACCCTGTGAAAAATCATCAAATTCTAAGTTTAGAGGTTTGTGGCCGCCAAACACAGCCACCGGAGGCCGGTCGGCGGCCCACCGATGGTGCTCCAGCAATTCTTGGACAGAATGTAGCTCCAGTTAATCTACGCACAATTCTATCGACGGATTCGCCGACCAAGATCCCTAAGTTGCCAAATCAAACTCGAAAATCATATTCTACTCTCCTTTCAAGCAAAACTGTTATATCTCAGGCCGAGCGAAGCCAGAAAAAATCTTTTGCACCGGTTCTTCAAGCTCCACAGGACACCACTTATTTCAGGTTGGTCTCTAAAGTCTCGTATATTCATAATAGTGAGCCCGCGATCTTATTTACAGAGGAGGAGGAACATCTTTCTGCGCCCTACAAGTTCACACTTATTGGGAAATTCTCTCATCGTAAGTCGTCTATGATTGATGTACGTGATATTTTTTCTCGCTTTGGATTTCATGGTGATTATATGATAGGATTGATAGGTTATTATCATATTTTGATTCACTTGGCACACGGGGATGATTACACTCATCTATTCCTTAAGCCTACCTGGTACATTGACGGGTGTCCCATGAGAGTAACCAAATGGACTCCTAGTTTTAGCCATGTTAGGCCACAAGCCATGTTGGGCCACAAAAAGGCATGTTGGGCTGCCACAAGCCCTGTTGGGCCACAAAAAGCATTGTTGGGCCACAAGAAGCCCAATTGGGCCGCAAGCTCTGTTGGGCCACAAAAAGCCCTGTTGGGCCGCCTCCTTCAACAGACTTGAGCTAATTTAGCCTACCATCGACCTCGTAACATGTCTCGAGCTCCTTCAACATGACTTGAGCTACTTGGCCTACCATCGACCTCGTAACACGTCTCGAGCTCCTTCAACACGACTCGAGCTACTTGGCCTACCATCGGCCTCGTAACACGCCTCGAGCTCCTTCAACATGACTCGAGCTACTTGGCCTACCATCAGCTTCGTATCACGTCTCGAGCTCCTCCAGCAGGACTCGAGTTACTTAGTTACCATCGGCCTCGTAACACGTCTCAAGCTCCTCCAATAGGACTCGAGCTACTTGGCTACCATTGGCCTCGTAACATGTCTTGAGCTCCGCCAACAGGACTTGAGCTACTTGGCTACCATTGGCCTCGTAACACGTCTCGAGCTCCCCCAACAGAACTCGAGCTACTTGGCCAAAAACTGGCCAAGTAACACGCTCGAGCTGTTTACAATATAACACTCGAGCTACTTGGCATAAAAACAGCCAAGTAATACACTCGAGCTCAAAACATCACTCGAGCTACTAGGCCAAAAATTGGCCATGTAAAACGCTTGAGATAACTACTGAACGTATCTCGAACTACTTGGACAAAAACGACCAAGTAACATGCTCGAACTCATTATCGTGCTTATTGGCAAAAAATTGGTCAAGTAACAAGCTCGAACTACTTAATACAAAACTCGAACTCATTAGCCAAAAATTGACCAAGTAACGAGCTCAAGCTACATACAACTTCCAAATTGCACAAAGACTTAAGCTTGTTGCACCTCTCTGCATCTCACATCGCAGCTCAAGCATGTAACTTTTAGCTGCGACCTGGATGCACGGTGGCCTGTGATGTGGAAAAATATCGATAGGCCCAAGCCCGACCTATTGGGCTCGACCTTGGGCCTCCATATTGGGTCATTTTATAACGTAGAGTCGAGCTCGAGTTCGAGGCCCAACATAAAGTCGTGTCCTCAGCCCTAATTAACGTACCCCTTCGACCTTAGCATACACTTCCTAGGAATGTTAGTCCTTTTTAGGTACAAACTCCTACTTCATACGAACTTTGTTCTAACTCAAATTGTGCAATCCCTACACAACACAAACACCTAAAATAACTAGACCTACAGGAAGTTAAGTCCTTCTAGGACTCCCCCTCCAACATCTATAAATACATAACCTAACCTTATTATTAAAGTATGTTTTCACATAATATCCAAATATACAGTTTTCACATAATTCTCTCTCTAACTTAAGTATCGGAGGGGCGATGAGGACACACCTCGACGCCTTTATTTCAGGTATTGGAGATCGGTTCTGGCGAAGTTTTTCCATCGGCTCGGGCTGGCCCAGGTACGAATTTTGGCATCATCAGTAAACATGTACTATTTCAGTCTATGAATATTAAAATGAAGTTTGTTATGTTCAACAAAGCTTTTATAAAAAGATTTCATTAAGCTTCTCATAATTCCTCGGTAGTACAGATAGAGTTTTAAAAGATTTTCAAAATATTATTTTTGAATGGATGTTAGCCATGCCAAAGTACCCATCTTTGATGAATGTTTTAGGGGAAAATTGCAGTTTTCTAACATAATTGTAACACCTAGCATGTGAGTTTATCTTTTAAAATTTCGTTCTAAGTAAGAACTTGATTCTGAAAAGAGTTTGAATAGAGGTGAATACAGAGACTCTGAATACTGTGAGATAGCGTCTGTGGCAACACGGCTAGTTTTCTAAAGTGAGAAATGCTTTTACATGCTTATGCTTTAATTACTAGTGATCTTTATGAACACTTCACAAGCATCTACATCCACATCTAATGATTGTGGTCTGGAATTATATTTAGATGAAATAGATATTTCATTTTTACTAAGTATAGTTAAAAAATCTAAAAATATACTTCATGTTGGCCAAGAAAAACTTGAAAAAATATAGCTTGATATAGATCATGCTTGTAAACATAATATAGGATTTGATCCGATAGAAACTTATAAAGAAATAAAAAAGATAGGAGATATCATAACTGAATACGAAAATATAGAAGAAGAAGTTTCACAAGGAATTGTTCTTGGATATATAATTAAAAAAGATCAACCTAGAGCTTTTGAAAAATTAACAAAATATAGAGAATATTTAGAACAAATTAAAAGGTTAAAAAAGATATCGTATAAATAGTGTCCCTAATTAATTTAATGAACCACGCGGAGAGAGAAGATATTGAAAGGCTTAGAAAATTCCACTATAATACTAGTGAACTAAGATCCAGAGAACTTAGAATACTTCTTGAAGAACTTAGAAAAGAAAATAATCCAGAAAAGTGGGAAAATATTGTAAAAATTATAAGATATCATCAATACGAGCAACAACAATACTTGATTTGCCTAGAAGAAGATACTGAACTAAGATTCCTAAGATCAGTTCTAAGCCCCTGTTTGGTACACATTAAAATTTTCATTCTCATTTTTCTACTCATTTTCAACTTTACATCCTACAATAAAATAATATTATTCATCACATCAACAACTTTTCCTTCTTTTTCAACCACACATTCTCCATCAATCTACTATTTCATAATACATTCATTCAAAATAATGTGGCTCAAATACACCCTAAGAACCTACGACCCAAATGGAAGAATTGTGAGAAATAACCCTGGAAGACCTAACAACTAAAAATACATGACATATTTTGCAAATATAGATAGTAAGGGCAAAATGGTATTTTAACAATAGAGGCTGTTATTGTTGACTAGGCAAAATCCACTATTGAGAGTTGTTGATAAGAGATTAGGTAAAAAATCGGTACATGTAGCATGTCCATAACTTATTTATGGTTTTCTTATGATAGATTCATTATAAAGGAGATAATTACCTAATTGGTCATTGAATTTTGCGAAATATTTTTAGAAGGTTACTGAATTTCAAAAGTTTCTCCATTTGTTATTGAACTTTACAAAATGTAATATCATCCATCACTGAGAATTTCAAAAGTTTTCAAGTTAGATGAATGAGTGATGGATTGAATTATATTTTGTAAATATTAGTGGCTAACGGGAAAACTTTTGAAATTCACTGATTCCTTGAAAATCTTACTCAAAGTTCAGAGACCAATAAGGTAATTAACCAATCTTAGGGCCTGTTCGGTAGAGATTAAAATCGGATTAAAATTGAAAAACTACCCGTTATTGTTGACTTTTATTAGACTAGTGAGACCCAATAATCCTACCCCCACTACTTTATTCTCTCTAGTATCGTTAAACTTAGAAAAAAGTATAGCATTTTGTCCAGGGGTAATCGACAATATTGTCTGCCGACCTTTATAAGATCAAAGAGGCAACAGAAAAAAAAGAAAGAAAAAAAACTTAAAAAACATAAATATTGATAAATTACTTGATTAGTCACTAAACTTTGAGAAAGTTTTCAGAAGGCCACTAAACTTCAAAAGTTTTTTCATTAGTCACTAAATTTTAAAAAACGTAGTCTCATCCATCAATGTGAACTTAAAAAAATTTCCCCATCAATCACTGAACCTTACAAAATGTAATTTCATCCTTTAAACATTTTGTAAATTTCAAAAAATGCATTTTCTTGTTAAGATAATGGGAAAGAAACAAGGGCATAATGATTTATATAAAAATTATGTGTCAAAAAGAGGGTTGGAAAATATTTTTTTTTTGGTAGAAGAAATTCTGATTCGATCACATTTCACCCCATACTATTTTTTGTTATCAATTAGACTAATTTGTGTTGTTTAAGGTTAAAACTTTCATAGAACAGAGCTGCAAGGAAATGTTCAAACTTAATGTTATTAATGAAATAAGAACTACTAGGGTTCGGTTTAAAATTTCATGAATTATGCATTGCGTCAAGTTAATTGTAAAAGGGTATGGAATTCGACAAGAGTAGAATCAATTACCTATTAACTACAAAAGAAACAAACATGCATGTGCAAAATAAAATCATCCAAACCCCTATTATAACAGATAGTAACAAATAAATATAAGCCAAAGCCCTATATAAATATCGTAAGAAATGCTATTTTATTTTAAATAATTCAGGATTAAAAACACTATTAATCACATTACTTGCAATATTATTTTACTTTAATCATTAAATTTTTAATGTATTTTACTTTAAGCATTTCAAGTAGGTCCGTCAAATCTGTTAAAAAAAATTTTAAGGTTAACTAGTTTTTCTTGTCGTAAATATTTTAATGTACAAAATTGTTTCACAAACTAAAGTTTAGAGACTAAAGTAAAATATTGCCAAAAATAGAGTGACAAAAGTCTTAGTGCCTAGACAAAGTATGACATTATTTTATTTCGTTTATCACATATTAAATATATGCATTGATTTCACTTTGGTACCAAACATTAAGTAGTGTAAATTACATAAACATCTCTTATGGTTACCAAGACACTCCTTCCATATCTTATTAAAATAATTTAATAAGGTTAATCGATCATTAATAATTAAATATTTTTACATTTCTTGTTTTAGTTTGTTCATTTCAATGGAAAATCGATATTCGCAAAATATGATTAAGATGAAATAGTTTTAGTTTTTTCATTTCTATGGAAAATCGATGTTCACAAAATATATTTAGATGAAATATTCACTCTGTATCATTAGACTATGACCATAAAACTTTTTAAACTAACATAATTTATTTTAGTCTAATTTAAAATTAAGTAAAGAAAAAATATAATTTTACATAGAATAAGAAAGAAGGTAAAAATGAGAAATTTATGCTCAGGTTAGAATTTGAACAAGGATTATATATGCTCTAAAATATGAAACGTTGATCCCAACAAACAAAAACACAATTGTTAGGTATTTAATGTTATGTAATTGGTTATTCTGTGTACAAAAGGACTAGATTTGATATGTTGTAAGAAGTCAAGGAGTAATGTGCAAATTGTCAAAAGTATGGTTTTGAGGTCTAGAGTTCGAGAATGGGAAAAGAAAGAAAAATGGCGCGAATTTTCACTAGACTGTCGCCAAGGTTTGGCTCGAGCTACAAAAATAGAAATATCGTCGCTAGACTGTCATCTCGCCTTCGCTCGAGCAACAGTATTGTCTAGGAAATTTTTATTTCGTTTTCTAAAGGCTTTTTCCCCGACCCATTCGTTTCATAACCTACCTATAAATACTTGAATGCCACATAACGATTTTTCTAAGGTTGAACAATGAGCAAATACATTGATTTCATATTCTCTCCATCCCTTGAAGCTTTCAACCTTCATTATTCACACTGTGATCTTTTTTTGATGGTGAAAAACATCAGTTCCACAATCCAAATACCAAATTGCTACTTCCTCCATATCTCTCAGAGTTACTGAAATCAAGGGAAGGTGACTGGAGTTCCAGTTAGTGAAGAACGCGGTGTTCTTCGTACATTCACAGGAGATAAACGATTCCACAAAGCTAGGAGTTACTGTAGGATAGCAGAATCCAAGAGAGCTTTGAAAATTGCAGTTGGAACTGGTGCAAGAGCACATAATTCAGGAGAGCTGTAGGAATTGCAGTCAGGAGATCAGATAGTACGTGTCGTCGTCTAGTCTGGTAGACTGTAAGTTAAAGAATCGTTTATAGTTGATATTTGAATGGTAAAGTAGAAGGAGTTTTTACCCACTTGGAGTTACTCAGTGATCATTCTTGTGTTTCGTTATTGCTTACTATATCTACTGTATTTAAACACAGGAAAACTTGATTTACATATTTAATCATCTAGAATAACAATTTAATTAGTGACTTGTTGCTAATTAATTCTTAAGTTACTTTAATTCTGCATTACTACCTATTCAGCCCTCTCTAGGTATTGTCAGGGTCGAACTACGTAACTTTCAATTGGTATCAGAGCTTTAATTCGATTCCTAACCCTTATTAATTTCTAGATGAGTCAGTCTTTATATGTGCCTCCATTCTTTGACGGAAGCAATTATGCTTATTGAAAAGTTCGAATGAGAGCTTTCCTTAAAGTTTTGGATGAACGTATTTGGATAAGCGTTCAGACTGGGTGGACTCCACCTTCAACTACTATTGCTGGTGTGGTCACACCTACTAACATTTCTCTTTGGACTAAAACGAACTTAGATGAGTGTAACTGGAACAAGAAAGTCTTACATGCCCTGTTCATGGCTGTGTCAGCGGAAGAATTTAGGAGAGAGTCAATGTGTGAGACTGTTAAGGAAGTTTGGGATATTCTAGAAACCACACTCGAGGGAACTGAAATTGTGAGAAATTCTAAACTACAGATGTTGACATCTAGGTTTGAAAAAAATTAGGATGGAGGATGATGAACCATTTGATGACTTTTATGCTAAGCTTAATGACATGGTCAATTCGAGTTTCAACCTAGGTGAAAGGATCCCCGAGTCTAAGATCGTTAGAAAAGTCCTTAGATTTAGGCCTAAAGTCACCGCTATTGAGGAAAGTAAGAACCTAGATGCAGTAAAAATTGAAGAACTCGTAGGATCCCTTCAAACTTGTGAACTCATCATTTCTCAACCTAAAAAGGTTAAATCCATTGTCATGAAAACTATTAGAGAAAAAGAAAGTGAGTTTAGTGATGTTGAGACGCTTATGGACGACGAAATAGCTTATTTCATTAAAAAATTTCAGAAGGTGATGAGGAATAGGAGGAAGCCTCAAGAACGATGAAATGAAGTCCCTAACAAAGTCTCGAAAGATAGGCGTGAGAGAAATACCTCTAGGACCCCCAATAAGAAAAATCAATTCGTTCAATGTCGTGAGTGTCAGGGTTACGGTCACTATAGGAATGAATGTCCTAATCTGAAAAGGAGTTCAACTAAAGAAAGACGTAAGGCAATAACAGTGACCTTGAGTGATGAAGAATCAGATCTAGTGCTCATAGTGATACATTTGGTTGTGATGATGAACATAATTTCATGGCATTCACTTCCATTGCTACGATAGAGTTTGATAAGGTCGAAAGTGATGAACAGAGTGAAAATTTCGAGGAAGAGTTAGAGGATGAACCAGATATTCACGAATCTTATCGTGAATTATTTGAGGAATCTAAAGATTAAAAAGGTCAATAAATCTGTGTTGAAAAAGGTTAATGATCTTGAAAGAGAGAGAAAAACTCTTGAGTTGAAGTTTGTTAATGAGACTTGGAAGAAAAAGTTAAATCCTTAACAAGTGATCTTGAAAAATCTAACACTCAACTCCAATCATTCATGAGTGGTTCACAGAAGCTGGATAATCTATTGGGGATGAACAAACCTACTGGAAATAGGTATGGTCTGGGTCACGTTCATAATGGTAATGCTATTGCCAGTACATCTAAGACCACGTTCGTCCCGACCACTAACAAAGCTCGTAACACTATTCTTCATGAACCAAAGGTCTAGTATGCCTTAGGATCGATACCTACTAAACAACATAGGGTCAATCATCCTACATATCGGCAACAACCTAGGTTTATTCCCACTTGCCACATTGTAGCGCTTTGGGACACACAAGACCTAGGTATCGTAAATGTGTGACTAAAAGTAAAAGTCAGAACTTCTCTAGCAAGGTTAACTTCCTTGTCAATTAAGTTAGCCATTTAACTGAGAAGATGACTCGATTAACTAAAATCACTGCCATTTCTAAGAAGGTTTGGGTTAAAAAAACCGATCGGAAGGTCGTGAAAGTGATCATGCTGTTAAAGGTAAAAGCATTCATATTTTGACGTGATTCGGTTCTTAGATGCATGCATGTGTAGTTTATTGAGTTCATTCATTCTTGCATGCATCCCACTTGTGTGTGTTGTGTCCTTATTTTTTTTTTTTTTTGCTTTTATTTGTTTTGGTATTTTTTTTAATGAAAAAAAAAAATCGAGCTCTAGACACTTTATGGTGCGCCGAAACATAGCATTTGTGACCAAGTGTGCATTTTTCTGTTCTACACTGTCATTTCCATTAATTGATTCGATTTAATGTGGAGTATTGAGTATATATTTCTTCATGTACTATTTGCACAGCACACACTATGATCTTGTGAGTGAATCTGGACCGCGTGTGTGAGATTTGGGATTGCTGTCATCTGTTGATAAAGTGATCTTGAACGTGAATTGACCTACATTTAGGTGACCTTAGCTCATGATAAATCTCCATGTATTATTTAATAAAAAAAGGATGTTCTGATTCATCTTATACTGTTGTTCAAAGCCTATTTCACTCGAGTAATTAAGCCCGAAGGGTTTTTTATTACCTGGTGCCTATGGTCAACTTACTTGGGTTAATCGGCATAAAGCTCGTTATAGGGATTGATTTAGTCGCTTAGAGTATCTCCAAGAGACTCTTTAAATATGAGATGCTCTCTATTTTAAAGAGTCAACATTTAAAATCATGTTCCATGAGCCAAATCCACTCTCTATAATTAAATGCATTCAAAATGTTTCAATTTTCAATGTAGGAAAATAATAAAATAATCTAAATAAAAGCTAGTTAAAATAAAAGATAAAGAAAAATAATAATTATTTTTTGGAAGTAGTAAAATTAAGTCTAATATATAAAGAGCTTGTTGGAATACTTCAAAATTTTAACTCTCTAAATTTATAGATGTTCTTCAAATTATTTTTTGGGAGTAGTAAAATTAAGTGTTAAATATAAAGAGTTTGTTGGAGTACTTCAAAATTTTAACTCTCTAAATTTATAGATGCTCTCCAAATGATAGAATATACTCTTTAAAAATAAAGAGTCTTTTGGAGATACTCTTAATAGACAAGATTCTGCACATAAGATGTAATATGTGAGAAAAACGACATATAAATTGTATATTCAAATTCAGGGGAAGAAAAGAAAAACTTTTATGGGTTTGATTTTCATTAGTAAGGAAAATTCTTATTCCTTTCTTTCAAATTTAAGGTTTGGAGTTATGTTCATGAGAGAATGTGACACTTAACACGTGTGAGTCACTTATGCACTTTACTCCATTTTGAGCTTGATTAAGTACTTGGGAAAGTTTCTATTAATAATGCTCTACTTGTACATACATGCCTGTTTGAGGTTCATCGGGTGGTCAAAGGCTTAATTTGTTCAATTTAAATATTATTGAGATAAGAAAAAATTTAAATAGTATTTAAAAAAATAGGTGTTATTTTTCTTTATTTTTAAAAATTCAGTGCTATTTCTATCAACAAGATTTTGCTTACTTCTCGTTGAACCACGCTCGAGCGACAGAAGCTGAAGCTGGCTCGTTCGCTTATCGCTCGAGCGACATACCGCTTTTTCGAATTTTAACGTTCTTTTTCAGGGTTTTTACAGAAAAAAATTGCGTCTCAAATTCATCCTATTAATCAATTATTCACCACATTGCATTCCTCATTTGGTAGATTTGCACAAGTTTTCAACAAAGTTTCAAGGTATTGCTTCTAAAAATCATTGGTTCTAGATTTTCAGACTTATTTATGTTTTGTTTTAATTTGTTGAGTTATTCTCCATTGTTTTCTCAGTTCTCATAGTTTCTCATCATTTCCCACATCAATTTGAACCGAACATTGAGTTATTTGGCCAAATTTGGCGCGATTTTGGTGATTTCATGGGTGTGCTTCATCTCCTTCTCTCATTTTCATTGCGTTTGTTGATAGGGGTTGGTTTTGTTGATTGTTTGAGTATTGTTAAGTAGGGAATGAGATTGTGGTGTTGTGTGTTTTTTAAATGTTGGTCGTATGGTTTTCGTAGTCTTGGTCCATTTTTAACGTAAGGTTTGGGTGTTTGCTGGTAAAGGATTCGTTGTTTATGGTCTTGGTGGTTGGAACTGTTGATGTTGTTCTTTGACGTTGGTTTGGAAGATGTTGTTCTTGTTGTTGTGGCTGACACCGCAAGGTGACGTTATGTTACTGCGGTAAGACATCACGACACGCGTCATGTCTTCACATCACCTCCGTCTAGGCTTCATGACTTCTCATTGTGCATTCACTCTAGGGCACGTTGCATTCATCTTGTTTGCCTTGTTTTACATACATGTCATGCTTTCTAGTCTATCATTTTGAGGTCTTGACGTTTTGTTTCTATTCATTTCATATGCCACCTAAGAGAGTACGTACGGTCGCTTCTACGCCTAGTACCTCCACGTCTTTCAGTAGGTATAAGTTCATTTTCGTTGTTGCCTAAGACACTTTTGGGTCGCAGTTTTCATTACGGCCCGTGTTGTTTGAGCGCGAGGTCATTATGTCTGACCTCTTCCCTGACCTCGCTGCTATTTTCACTTCTCGAGGTTGGGAGCCGTTGTTGGTCGAGTTAGTCCCTCCACCGAGTCTACTTATTCATGATTTCTATGCTAACATCTACGACGTTAACGGTTCATCTTTTAGAGTATTTCTTAGGGGTAAGACGATTAAGATTATACCCGATGTTGTGTCGAGCATTGCTACATTCCTAGAGTCATCCATCCCTTATTTCTATACTTGACCCCCGATAATCTTTCGTGTCACCGGAACGAGGGTGGGCTGTCGTATGCTTGTTTAATATATAGGTTAGTAATAGCCCTAGGGGTGAGTTTTTCTGATGTAGGGTTCTTGTTCGATTGACCACACTACTATTGCTCAGAGTAGGTCACATACTTCTTCTGAGCCAGCATCAACAGACTGTGCCTACGGATCCTATTAATGACCTCATTTCTTTTGATCCCTCAAATTTTCCTACTTTTTCATCTGCTCCTCCGGCCTCTAATATTCCATCATCGTCTACTTCAGCTCCTCCTCCCATTGAGTCAGTTTCTCCTCCTGTCAATTTTGTTCCACCTTATACGTCTGCTCCCATAGACCCTCTTGTTGCACTTATAGGACAGATGATTGTGCTGATCAAGTAACAGGCTCCGATGATGGCAGAGCTTATACAATTGCGAGCTATTATTGATCAACACATTGTCGAGTTTACTATGCTTCAGGGTGCTATTGGATATATTTAGTTTGAGCTTCGTTGGATTCAATGCCACTAGGATGATGACGTTGCGTCTGAGGAGAGGACTGAGTCTGACGATGCTGGCAATACTACATAGATTTTAGATATTCCTTTGTCATTGTGACAAAAAAGAGGAGTAGATATATATGATAGGGGGAGTCAATGATATAGTTTTTGATGTTTTGTGTTTTACAATGATGTATATGTTTCCATTTATTTGATGTATTAAAAAACTTTTGATTATACGATATTATCAATTCTGCTAAATTAAGTTTTTGATGTTTTAATAGTGTCAATGTTTATATTGGTATGTTGGGTTACATTGATACTATGTCTTAATTTAGCTTATGTTATGAAATTGAAAACATGCTATATGAATTACAAACTACTCAATTCACTTTTACACTTGAATTGCTTGAACCGTGTTTACTTAATGCTGTTTTCCACACATTTTACACTGATATTTCAGTTGTCCATTTTAGAAAACAGGTATTGGAAAATGAGATGCTGAATTCGTTCAAGACAGTAGTTGGCTGTGTCATTGTTTTGAGTCTGTAAATTTCATTTGATTACTGTCTTAACTTAGATTGTAGTTTTGTCACAGAATGTCAAAGGGGGAGTTTGTTAGGTATTTATTGTTATGTAATTGCCTATTTTGGGTACAAAAGGACTAGATTTGATATGTTGTAAAAAGTCAGGGAGTAATGTACAAATTGTCAAAAGTATTGTTTTTAGGTCTAGGGTTCGAGAATGGGAAAAAAAAGGAAAAACATCGTAGATTTTTGCTAGACTGTCGCCAAAGATTGGCTCGAGCTACAAAAATAGAAACATTGTCGCTAGACTGTCGCCTCGCCTTCGCTCGAGCGACAAGCTGTCGCTAAGCCCTCGCTCGAGAGATAGTGTTGTCCAGGAAATTTTTATTTCTTTTTCTAAAGGCTTTTTTCTTGGTCCATTCGTTTCATAACCTACCTATAAATACTAGAACCCCACATAACGGTTTTTCTAAGGTTGAACATTGAGCAAACACATTGATTTCATATTCTCTTCATCCCTTGAAGCTTTCAACCTTCATTATTCACAATGTGATCTTTTCTTCACGGTGAAAAACGTGAGTTCCACAATCCAAATACTAAACTGCTACATCCTCCATATCTCTCAGAGTTGCTGAAGATTAAGGAAATGTGACTGGAGTTCCAGTTGGTGAAGAATGTGGTGTTCTTCGTGCATCTACATGAGATGCACGATTCCACAAAGCTAGAAGTTGCTACAGGATAGCAGAATCCAGGATAGCTTTGAAAATTGCAACTGAAATTGGTGCAGGAGCACAGAATTCAGGAGAGTTGTAGGAATTGTAGTCAGGAGATCAGATAGTACGTGTCGTCGTCTAGTTTGATAGACTGTAAGTTAAAGAATCATTTATAGTTGATATTTGACTGGCAGAGTGCCATGAGTTTTTACCCAGTTGGGGTTTTTTTGTGATCATTCTTGTGTTTCGTTATTGCTTACTATATCTACAGTATTTAAACATACGAAAACTTGATTTGCATGTTTAATCATCTAGAATAATAATTTAATTAGTGACTTGTTTGCTAATTAATTCTTAACTTATTTTTAATTTCACATTATTACCTATTCACCCCCCTCTAAGTATTGTTAGGGTCGAGCTACGTAACTTTCAACAATAAACAAGAATTTAATTTGATGAAGGTTTTGAAGACTTTATTCACTAATAATGGAGAAAGAAATTACAACAATATTGTGTTAGTAAACAATTCTAGCTTTTAGTAACGAGTTAACTTGTAAAGAAAAAATTACTATTTATAGGAATACATGTCAAATCCTAGCAATAACTCAAAAAATGGAAAATAGGTCAAAAAACGTGTGGACTAAACAAAACAAGGAAAACTCATAATGGAGGTGAGCTCTAGGAGAATGGCAACTCGCTATTGAAAATTTCACCTCGCCTCTATAGTGTCCGACTAGCGATAGGCTAGTGCCGTCAATCATGTTGTCTTCCATATACCCTATTTAGTCGTATTCAGGGCCCAATACACCAAACCAACCAATTCCTAGATGAATTTGGGTCACAAATCCAACTGTTCAGATGGGATGAAGGTCTTGTAAATTTTAAAATAATAGAAGGTCTATGTAATTTTTGTAAACATCAGAAAAAAAAGTCTCTATAATAATTTTTAATATAATTATTTATTTCTGTGACACATGGCTGTGTTGTATGAATTTAGAAAGGGTAAGAAAAGGAGCGCTAATACATAGGTATTTGGTGGGATTAAAATTAGATTTTTAATAGATTGTGATAGAAGTTTTTGAAATTCGTGGTTGAAAAGTTGTGGGACCCATTAAAGATGTGGTTAATGAAAGCCCAAGATTGGCTAATCAGGAGGAGGGGGGGGG
>CAIGRF010146280.1:37716-49372 GCA_903798235.1 Fraxinus ornus
TTTATATATTTATTAATAAAATATACAATTAATTAATTAAATCATAAATAAATTTTAATGAAAACCTGATTTTTGATATTTAAAACCTATATCCTTAATATAGAAATAGTGTTTACTAAAAACCTTATTTATGTATTGTTCCCTTTATTCATTACCTATTAAACTCTTGGGCCTAATCACTATTTAACCTAAAGCCCACCTACTATTCTATATATACAGGCTCCCGTTTCCAGTTGGCTGTGTGGAACGTTATTGATGCTCCTTCTTGTGAAAGATACTGGATGCGTCCTTTTGCTTTGTGCTTTCTTTGTCGTGTGTTCTTGTCTCTCCTTTCTCCTAGCCTTTGTAGCTATTGCGTAGCTGCAATAACCCCTTACATGTGTCCTTAGTGGGCAAACCGAAAGCAACCGGATTGGGTGTGGGTTGTGGTTTGAGTTTGACGAATTTGTGGTGTTGATTTCAGTATTTACTAAGCTCGAAATCTTTTGGTGATCGATTATTCTCTCTACATTTTGGTTTCAGAGTCGTAGTTGTGAAATCCGGCGAGGAATCGATAAAAAAAAATGGGCTGAAATGCAAATAAAAAATCTATTCGATTTTCTTCCATTAAACCGAACCTGTGATTCCATTTTCCGGCCAAACCAGTGGCCGGTTGAAGAAACCAGCGACGCATGGAGATTTCGATAATGCACGTTCGGGATTTGTTTGGAAAACTTTCTTCAGACAGAATTATTCTAACAAGATTTCTGACATTTTTGTGGTGTTTGTTTTGTTTTTCAGGTGATACAGTAAAATCTGGATGAAATTTGTCCCTGTGCTTCTAGGGTTCAATTTTGCATTCTCGTTATTTACTGATTCAGATAGGTCCGCTATAGTAAATTGGCTTATCCCGTTTAATTTCCAACATTAGCACGTTATCGTGTGGGGGTAACACTAGGATTGTGATTACTGTGTGGGGGTAACCATTGCCTGTACTAGAAATTAGGAATTACTTGCCTTTTTTAGTTGATACGTGATTAAATTGTTTATTTGATAAACATCAACATATTATCTCTATGATATATTGTATATGAAACTGTTTAGTTGACATATCTCTTGTTACACCGTTAAGTTACTAGAATATCTAGACCTTACCCTTTTGAACATTCTCTTGATATAAAATCGAGAATCTTACGAAACCTTGGTAATCTAAAATAGTGCATATTGTTTGCGATCCTAAGTCTACTTTGTGTGGCTTAATTGTGATTTTGTGATTTTTTGATTGATTATTAAAAGTGACAACTCATAATTTTGATTTGAGAACTTTTAATGGAAAGGTGGTTTTTCAATCTGGCAACAAAAAATGAGAGGTATTTTGGTTCAACAAAAGGTTTCGAAAGCCATTGATGGCAAATTTCTGCTGATTTTTCGAAAGAACAAAAAGAAGCTGATGAACTTGCTTAGACTTCAAATATTTTACACTTGTCTGACTCCATTTTGAGAACAGTGAGTAAACTGAAAATCGCTAAAGGATTTTGGAAAAAGTTGGAAGACTTGTATTTGCTCAAATATACTCTAAACAAGCTTTATTTAGTTGAGCGTTTTTCAGTTTTAAAATGGATTTTTCAAAAGATCTTGATGACAATTTAGACGTATTTAACAAACTTGTTCAAGATATTGTTAACTGTGAAGAGTCGGTGTCTGACACCTATCAGGTTATAATCTTGCTGAATTCCATACCTGATACCTATAAGGAAGTTAAGGATACTATTAAGTATAGTATAGACACTTTGATGCCTGAAATTGTCATCGACTCCCTTAGAAATAAGGAGATAGAGATTAGAGCTAAAAAACATATTAAGAAAAATGGTGAGATTTACATGATGAAGGGTAAAACTAAATTTAGGCAAAACAGTCATGATGGTTACCAGAGTAGTGGCGAGTCGATCAAGTAATAATAGAGGTAGAAAGAAGGGCAAGGGTAGGTCTAGATCTAAATCTAGGACCAAGGTTAAGAAATGCTATGGTTGTGGGAACATGGGGCATTTTATAATGGATTGCTATAAAGAGAAAGGTAAACAAAATGGTAAGGAGAGAGATGAAGTAAATGTATTGTCTTTTATTTCCGATAGTGGCGATGGTGGGGTTTATATGATCACAAGTTCTATTGCTTATCCTACTAAATAGAATTCAACTGCTAATTCTCGTTTGTATGGGTGGATACTTGATTCTGGTGCATCTTTTCATGTGACATCACAAAAGGACTGATTTGAGAATTTGCATGAATCAAATGATGGGCATGTTGTATTAACCAAGAAAATGAAATAAAATAAAATCTTGTGTTTCATTTTAAAATATTTTTTCTTATATAAATCGAAAAATAATTTGGATTATGTTAGTTCGCACTACTACACTTTCTAAGAGTTCAAACTAAAGTTTTGGTCACGATAGTAATGTTTGCGGAACTTTTTCTTTTATTTTTGTAAGGTATCAAATTTCTCTTAAATGATAAATTTTCATTTTGACGACACACGTTATTATAATTGTAGCATGCATATTTACTGCTTAAATTTTAAGAATTATATAAACCAGATATAGTGAACCAAACAACCCCATATTCATTCCATCATAATTATTTTTTTCTCACTTACGGTGTCCATCACTAATGCAATCCGATTTTTTTTCCTTAAGATAACTTTTCATTTTCCTCCACTAAGCATTCCAATTGAATCAATTATTAAATGCCATAACCTCCAAATCACTTAATGCCATTATGTTAATTATAACCAAAACTTACATTTCAATTGAAAAGTTAAAGCGTACATTACCTCCTAAATCTACCAATTATACACCTACTTAATATTCCATTTTCATTTGTTTTTATGCTCGTTTTGGTTTTTTGCAAGTAGCCATTTCCCTTTGCATTTTGTATTTGGTAAGCAACAATTTTCTATAACCCCTAAGACCATGTTTTCTCTTCCCAACTACTTCACTTACACATAAAGTTATTCGCCCATTTTCCCATAGACTTAAGACACCTTGAATTTGGAATTTTGTGATAGAAGAAGTGAAGAGAACGTTGTATTTTATTGAGCATAAGAGGATATTTATACTCCAAGTGTTTAAGGTAGGGGTGTTTCGGTACTTTTGTAAGTGAAGTAAAAATTATTTGTTTTCGATTTGCATTACACGTTTTATTGTGTTACTCATGAGAGAATGGAAGCACCCTTTGGTGTTTCAATAAGAGACAAAGAGATGATTTATGATACATGAAAGGGGTTATTAAAACCCGAGAATAAACGGACTAATTGATCACCAGTTCGTTTTGCAGAATTGACGGTGACACCAATAACCAAAGTTGTATTTCTGAGAAATATATATTTTTTACCATTTATTGAAGTGTTTCCTACTGAGTATTATTTGTGATACTCACTCCTACAAAATTTACAGGTTAAATGAAGGCATGGCAAGGCTTTGGCATGGTGGCAAGTGCTCTGCAATTGAAATGCTTTTAACTTTCTAGTAAAATTTCCATTTATATAACTCTTTTTATGAATACCTAGACAATGCTTTAAAATGTTTAAATTTCTATTCTTCCTAGTTATATATATTGCATGTCGACTAGAATTTAGAAACGTTGGAAAGATTACGCATGAAGTTTATTTATTGCTTGATTGAATTTCAGATTCTGTTTTCTTACTTTAAAATGGTATAACTTTAGCTACAATGCATGTTTTAGAGTGAAATCAGTGGGAATTCAAAGGTCTATGAGTCTTCTAATAGTAGTCTTTGGAATTACCCTAAAATATCATCTAGAGAAAAAGTTATGTCCATTTTGGTAGACTGCATCGAGTCAGTTCCGAATTTTCTGTCCAGCAAAGTCGAACAATATTTTCATGTTTCAAACACTTTCATTGAGACCCCCAACTTTTTTATATGATGTACGTATATGAATGTTATAGTCTCTGTTAAAGTTTCATAATTTTTAGTCGACGTTTACTAGGCCAAACATATTTGTTTTCCCGTTGCTGCGCAACCGAAAGTTGCTGAATTTTCTCGAGATGTTTTTCAAAAATCAAATTACACCATAATTTTATATAGTCTATATGGACATATATCTTCCATTATAATATGTTTCAAACTCCAAAATTCTTTCTTATTCACAATTTATTTTGATTAGCATTAAAGAGGTCAACAAAGAGCAGATTTTTTTTAACGCTACGAGTTCCGAGAATTTTGGGCGTTACATATGTTGTGTTGTGTGACAACTCTGCTTATACTGTTGCTAGAATTGATGATATTACCTTAAAGTTTGGCATTGGTTTTGTGTGTACTTTAAAAGATGTTAGATACATCTTTGAATTGTCTAGAAATGTAATTTCAGTAGGAAAACTTAAGAAAGCTGACTTCACTGGTAAAATTGGAAATGTAATTTTAAACTTGATTAAGGGTGCACTTGTCACAATTAAGGGAGTCACGAAAATTGATATTTATATCCCTACTGAGAAAATGATAAGAGGTTTAGATTCCTTTATCTCTTCTGCTAAGGTTGATCACACGCATAAATGGCACAATAGACTAGAACATGTGGGTATTAAGAGGATTAGACTTCTTAATGAAAAAAGTGCTTTTGTAAATAACTGTGCGCCTGATTTATCTTTATGTGACCATTGCGTGCTTGGTAAATACCATAAAACCTCATTCTCCACAAGTGTTCATAAAAATAAAGGTATGCTTGAATATGTGCATTTGGACTACATATTCCTTACCCCGCTTCCGTCCTTTTGGAATTGTCTATTTCTCGTGGATCATCAAGAACTCCTTGTTCTTGTCCTTTTTCAGGACTCCTAACGGCCTTCATGAATCATCATCACTTTCTGATAGATATTTAGGGAGTGAGTGTTTTAATAATTTGGATTGATGTTTTCTCCAAGGTGTGGTTGATTGATCTCAAAGATTAGACTCGTTATATGATCTATAAAGTATGTTCTCTAGGTAGAATAATATGATCAACCACCATTTTTTTTTTTTACGAAGTGGGGCTTGTGTATTTATAATAGAGATGTATTTGGGTAGTATAGAATAGATAGAACTTTTGAAAATCGCGAACTAAGGTTTCACCGGGTGACATTGATAATGTTTTAGACGCTTGCGTATCAACTTGGCGACATGCTAACGTAATTCCAGCAACGTTTTCTTCTTGTTCCATACTCGAGCCCAATGACTCCTTATTCATCTATACAACATCCCAATAACTCCTTGACTTTTATTACTATCTTATTAACATTAATTTTGTCTAAAGTCATGCAAATACAATAAAACCTAACAAACTCCCTATTTGGTGTTCTTTGATAAAATTAATTATTACAAATCAAAGTAAAACATAAACTACCACCCAAAACCCAACTGACTCAATCGATGTTTGCTTTCCTCTTCAAACATGTTTCCTGATCAACAAATCAAATACCAAGTGTAAAAATGCATGAAATAGTTAAGCAAATATAGTAATTGAGACATAGTATCATCAAGGCTGATCAAAACACTAGCTGAAAACATTAATATAAAAAACAAACATCAAAACTAAAAAAAACTAAACAACGCATTCATTCATTCAAAATGATATATGGAATGATGTGGAATGCATAGTTACTCTTCCTTAATTGTATACTTACTCCCCTTAATTACTCTATCCCCCTTTTGTCACAAATAACGAATAGAAATATAAAAAGAAATCTCTCTCCCTTTTTTTTTTGTTTACACATCTTCACGAAACAATATACACGATAACTTAAAAATGCACTTGTACAAGTATAATCAATAAACAATAAACTTTCCTATATATTCAATTCAAGTCTAAATGGAGTAAATTGTATAAGTGACTCATGTATGTAAAGTGCTAATTCCTTGTGAGCAAAGCTCCAAACCTTAAAATTGTGAGAAATGACATTCTAAACATCAATGCATAATGAGTATTTTCCTCTATTAATAAAAGTCAAACCCAACACAACTAGATGAGATGCATGCAATAAAAATGTTTATGATTTTTTATTTTAAAAATCAAACAAAAAAAAATTAAAAAAAAAAAAGATGAGATGCATGCAATAATGAATTAACATAGTGAATAAGCACAAGCATGCACCAAAATACCTACTCAATGAGGTGCACAAAAGCTTTTATCTTCAAAAGCACCGTGCTCAGATTGATAATCTCTCGGATAACTCTTCTTAACCCAGACTTTCCTAAAAGCAAAAATAGTCATTGTCAATTGTGTCGACATCTCAGTCAAATGACTAACCTAAGTTACGTCATTCCTGAAATTAGTTTCTGGGTTGGTTGGTCTTACGATGTCTAGTAGGCCCCTTGTTCTTAGGTTCGAGATTTGCAACATACCTAGGCTGTTAGTAGTAGGGAGAAAATTGGTTTTGGAAGTACTAAGGGTCCGTTTGATTACAAAGATGGAATTTGGGTGGAAAGAAAATGAATTCCAGGGAATTGAATTGCCTAGAATTTATTTTATTGAGAATTGTAATTAATTGTGTTTGATTGGTATAATTTTCCACCTGAAAAATGTTGAAAGTTTGGTGTCCGTTTGGCTTCGTTTTTTATAAAAATTGTCCATTAAAGTGATAATTTTTTCTACCAATACGTCTAGAATTTGTTTCAATTACCAAAAAGTAAAAAAAATNTTGTTCCAATTGCCAAAAAAAGAAAAACAATTAAAAAAATTACACTTTTTTTTTACTATACCGAATATCATTCGTTTGACTATATTTTGTATAGAAATTGTTAATAAAAGTGATAATTTTTTTTACCATTGTATCTAAAAAATTTTCCAACTGCAAAAAAATAAAAAAATAAAAAAAAACAAAAAAAAAATGGAAAAGCAAGAAAATGTGAGTGTGTGACGAAAAGTGGGAAAATATTTTGCCTAGAAAAAAATACATATCAAACACAAGAAAAGTGAAAAAATGGAAAACAAATTCCATTTTCCATGGAATTCACTCCCTATCAAACACACCCTAATAGTACTATTATCAATCTGCTTATATCCTAAACATCCCCTGTTCTCAGTAAGCTTGTTCAACCCTAAATGATTATCAAGTTTCTGAGATCCGCTCAAGAACGAATGGAGTTGAGTATTGGATTTCTCAAGGTTGCTTGTTACGATTTTAACCTTAGCGTCTGAGTTAACTAATCTTAACTTACTAAGTCTTTTGGTAAACTCCTGAAGGTCATATAAGTCTCTCTTTTTTTTAGCTTAAGTTTCATTAATCTTCTTAAGAACGATTTTATTCACCTTCTTAATCTTAAGACTCTTCTTAATTGACTAACTATAAGCCTCATGAATCTCTGAATCATCCTCAAAGTCTTCCTCAAATTCCTCATTTTGCTCTAAGTCTTGACCCTTCTCACTCACTTTATCAAATTCACTCCTAACAATAGAGGCAAAATCCTTATAGTTATAACCTTCAGACTTTGACCTCTCACTTTGATTGTCTGAGTTAGACTCATCATTAGAGAAAGTCACGTTCATAGCTTTACACTTGTTTTCCTTACTGTTAGGATACTCACTCATATAGTGGCCAAAACCTTGACACTTATAACATCATACAGGTTGGGATTTTTTTCTAGGCTCACTATAGACTTATTATTCTTAGGTTGAGTTCATAAGTCTGGAAAAAATCCAACTAATTCTTCTATCTTAATCGTATCTAAGTCATTGCTCTCCTCGATAGCTGTTATTTTAGGTCTAAACCTCTCAGGTAAAGATCTAAGGAATTTTTTCAAAATTTTCGTTTTCGAAATTTTCTCACCTAAGTTGAAACTAGAGTTTATTATATCATTTAACTTCGCATAAAATTCATTGAATGATTCATCATCTTTCACTCTAATATCTTCAAACCCAGTGTTAAACATTTGTAGTTTTGAGTTCTTAACTATCTTAGTACCCTCATGTGTGGTTTTTAGAATATCCCGTACTTTTTTGGTGGTCTTACACATCAACTCTCCTAAACTCTTCGTCGGACACGACCATAAATAGGGCATAAAGTCATTTACTATTCTAGTAACACTCAACTAGTTATTTCTCAACACACACCCAGATTCGCTCATCCATAGATTTCTTGAAGACTCTCATCCTAATTTTCCAGTGTGCATAATTGCTTCCGTCAAAATATGGAAGCACGAAAAGAGACCGACTCATCTAGATCAAATTATGGTCAGGAATCAAATTGAGGCTCTGATGCCAATTGAAAATAACGACGTTTGACCCAAATAACACCTAGAGGAGGTGAATTTGTGTTTTATGTGAAATTTAAATTTGCCAATTAATAAGTGCAACAAGTTACAATTATTAAATATATCGAGATGAATTCACATGCAAAACTATTCTAAAGTTGAATTATTGAAGTATATATATTACAGAAACGTAAATAACACGACAATATGATGATGGAGAAAGCCCCTCGCATGATAAGAAACTATGGGACCAAGCTAGTGACAAAGACTTATAGTACAATCCAGACAAGACAATCTCCTAGACTCGCGGACCTACTTCTGTAATCTCCAAGGCCTTCCTGGACTACGTGTTCATTATCCCGCTCCCGTCCTTTTGGAATTGTTTATTTCTCGTGGATCACCAAGAACTCCTCGTTCTTGTCCTTTTTCAGGACTCCGACGACCTTCATGAATCATCATCACTTTCTGATAGATATTTAGGAAGTGAGTGTTTTAATAATTCGGATTGATGTTTTCTCCATGGTGTGGTAAATTGATCTCAAAGATTAGACTCGTTATAGGATCTCCAAAGTATGTTCTCTAGGTAGAATAATATGATCAACCATCATTTTTTTATGAAGTGGGACTCGTGTATTTATAGTAGAGAGGTATTTGGATAGTATAGGATAAATAGAACTCTTGAAAATCGTGAACTAGGGTTTCACAGATACCACTGTCACTCGAGCGCCACGCTCACGATAGGTGGACAACATTGATTCTGTTTTGGACGCTCTAGCTTCAGCTTGGCGATGGGCTAGCATAATTCTGGCAAATTCAAATCCAAGGACTCATAATTCATCTATACAATATCTCAATAGACTCCTTGACTTTTATAACTCTTTTATTAACATTAATTTTGTCTAAAGTCATGCCAATACAATAAAATCTAACAAAACATTGATCAACAAGAATAAATAAATATTGGCATATTCTTAAGTTGTATTAAAATGGATTAGTAAAGGGTGATTCTATATCTTAGTGGATACGTTTACTAGGTTTTACAAAATGCACCTTAGTTACTATCTAATTATAACTAATATTAATTAGAACTATATTAAATACATAGTTTTCGAGTATCGTTCATACTTTATTACTTGACTACAATAGAGTACACATGCAAAATTTTGTCGATCAATGATCAAATACATTCTTTTAGAAAATTCTCTCAATAATATGATGTCAATTAAGAAATTCATTTGATTGCATCTTTCCTTCGAGTTCAGGGATATCCCACTCTGTTGAAATCACTATCAAAATTGTGAACTTTTCGAGCATGAAGATGAGAAGGCGAGTAATTAATAGAATTGATCGAGGATTAAAGGTCTCCTTCACTTGTATGTGCGACTACCGAACTAATTTCCGTCATTATCATTTCGAAAAAAATCAAATTGTGTAACCTGTTGTTGGAATTCTTGGATTGTCTCCTCAATTCTTAATTCTCAATATCACAAATTTCCTTCTCTAGAATGATGTTCATTAACATTTGGACCTTGACAATCGCGATGAAAGCTCTAATACCCATTTGATGTCGATTTGGAAAAGGATAAAAAGAAAAAGTGAACAAAGGACCAAGTAAAATGCCTGCCTAAGGGATACTGAAATCACAACTCATCCAAAGGGACCACTCGGGATATAGGATAAGGAAACTCTCTACTTTGCGAAATCCAACAAAAAGATACAAAAATTATCAAGAAATTGATAGACACCTCCCAAATAAATTTAATTTTTAATACTGAATTCATTTTGTTTTAGGTTTATAAAAGTGCGGTTTATATTGTTGAAATTTAGAACAACCCTCCAAGAATATGCATTTTCTATGGCATTTCTTTTACCATTTTCAAGATCAATTTTTCTTTTTTTAAAAAAATACGTATTAAGATACAAGTTCCTGCATCAACTTCCAAATAAATTAAAGTTTCCAATGAACTCTATTAAAAATTCTAGATAAAGTTATAGTACGTGATGACAATATTTTAATTGAAGAAGGCGAGTTTCGGCAGCTTTAATATCTTGCAAGTACAGGCGATGAAAGTAACAAAGTAAAAACAATCTATTTATTTTATTTGTTCAATTAAAATGTATTTATTTAATTTTTAACAAAAAATATACACAAAATACTAATTTGTGAAATTTTAATTCCGCCTACGTATCATGTAGCCCGTCCCAAACTTAAGTAAATGATGAGAGTTTTTACAACTTCAAATTGATTTTATCAACTATTTAAAAAAACAAAGTTTTTAGAATACATTAAAAATATAACTAGCAAAATTTCATTTATTTTACTTTTAAAAAGAAAAAACGAGCCAACGAGTAGCTCACGAGCAGTTGAGCTCTCCCCGCCATTAACCAACTAATTGGTGAGGCGAGCCTTGTCGAAACAAAATTAACGACTTGGCTCTTGCTCGGCTCCCCCAAAGTGACCACGTGTCATGGGTCGAGCTGAGTCAAGCCAACTTAACCCATTAATATCCTTGGACTACACCATGAAAAAGAAAATTTACTAATTAAAAAAGATAAGAATTAACTGCTAAGACATAAGAATATTATTGTGAAGACTCGAATTCAGTGTCCAATTAAACTATGAAAAGAAATTTCAAAAATAAAATATAATAACATTAAAATAAAATAAAATAAGAATTTTCAAGTTTCAGGCGGGGCAAGGGACCCCAGTGACCCACCTTGCACTACCACTGAATAATATAAAGCAAATAAAATATATAAAAACATGAAGTATATAGATCACATCACAAAATAAATATACATACACATCAATAAAGTTAGGAAAATGATAGAAGTACATTATGGTGTACATAGGGGTGTCCATAATGGACACCCGGCACCCCCCTATTGAATGGAATGTCGGCCCCACCGACACTCCATCCAATAGGGAAGTGTCGGATGTCCATTATGGACACCCCTATGTACATCATAATGTACATGTAGACTCACCCATAAAATTAAGTGTGTGCGCTAAACCACTTATAAATATTTGAATAAGATAAGATGTCTTACCTTTTATTCGTTTAAGTTTTGGTAATCATTTTTATTTAAAAGTATGTGGGAGGGTCCCTCTTATAATAATATTAAGGGGAATTTTCATAAATGTCACCAAATTTAAAAATCCCAAAAAAATTGTCATTTTCACTTTACTTGAGCAAAAATGTCACTTTTTTACTTCAAAATGTTCAAATTACCCTTAATAACACATTTTAAGGAGCATTTAATGTTTGATGGGTTTGATTTGAATGCAATTAATATTATGATGTGATGATTTACATAAAAATATTATAAAAATTGTTTATATGTATATTATAATTGAATAATATGAGTTTTCTTTAAAAAAAAATTAAAGAATTTGAAATATTAACCTCACCACACATTCTTCTTCCCAATTCACAAA
>CAIGRF010146323.1:16693-36405 GCA_903798235.1 Fraxinus ornus
GTCTCACACAGACACCCCAACACTTAGAAAATATGAAATCTCAGTATTTCAAGAAAAATGCATATTATGAAATTCATGAAACACTTTTTCAAATACAAAATGGTAAATAAAAAAAAATTAAAATTTAAAAATTAAAATTAAAAAAATTAATTTTTTTTTGGGGGTGGGGGTCCCCCTCGGGACCCCCTCCCCTCCGCCCCTGAAATGGAATGTAATTCTGTTAAGGCTGTGGAACTCCACTATATAGACTGATTAAAAGATTAACTATTTAAGGTAATGTAGAAAATAGCATCATGTTCTACCCCTCTCCTTTGAGATATTATCGAGCTCACATAATTGTTATAAAAGAAATTTAAATTATGGAAAATTGCAACAACGGATTCTAACCTTTTCGATTTTTGCAGACCATAATCTTCAATTTGTGCCAACGAATATCCATAACTTTTCATAAATATGCACCTAGATTCCAACTAGATAGAAACCATTAATTTGACCATTAGTTGACAAAAAAAAAAGTCAAAATTTGATTAATTTTGACTAAATTTAAAAGGGCAAAATGGTATTTTTCATTTTTCTCACATTAAATAAGTTAAAAAATTAAATTAAAAAACCAAAAATAAAATAAAATGGGCATCATCATCTTCCATTCCCCCGCTTACTAATTGTCTAATCCCACCAAATCAAAGCTATTGGTGGTTGTCGACCACCGGCCAACACACCATCCCACACAAACAATTTGACAAACATCATATGGAGATCAAAATCAACCCTTAAGTGGGAGTCGCGCGGGCCAACAACAAAATCCGACGACTCCGATGACACCCATGGTCGTGCACCACTGCGAGTTGGTTTGCCTCACCTAGGTACTCTAATTCATGGTAGGATATCATCTAAAACAACTCCGGTTGATATAGGTCTCCTCGAAAGAAAAATGAGAGAGATCCGTCTCCTTCAACTCACGAGTTTGGGAATGATTTTTCACAAAATTGGGTACACAAATCATTAGCAGCATCGTACGACTACTGGTCCTTATGAGATACTTAAGTTTAATCCTGGTACAAATTGAGCATTTTTATAAACAATGCCCTCTATTAATTTGTAGGGAGATTGCCTTTAGTAACTTTAATAGTTTTGTTTACTATATTCATTGTCTTTCACCAAATATGCATAGCATATAAAGATAAGCAAAAAGAAAGGACTGAAGAAGTAAGAATGATAATACTGAGTTTTTATTTTTGTGTTTTGACTGATCAAGTGCAAGAAATATATAGGACTAAAATCCTAAATTAACTCCCTAGAAATCTCCTTAGAAATCTCTATGATCTGTACAATCTTCTATATATGGCAATACAATTGAATGGCTATCTTTACAAATCGTTGACATTCCCAACACTCCCTCTCAAGTTGGTGCATAGATGTCACACATGCCCAACTTGTCTATTAACTTTGAGAGCACCCGATTGGACACTCCTTTGGTGAGGATATCAGCTAACTGATCTTCTAATCGAATCTTTGGTAGTTCCACAACCTTTTCATTCAATTTCTCCTTAATGAAGAACCTATCTACCTCGACATGCTGTGTACGATCGTGTTGGCCTAGATTATGGGCTATATCACATGATGATTTGTTGTCACAATATAGCTGAATAGGTTGCTTTGGAGAATAATCTATGTACTGTAAGAGAATGCTTTGTACGATCATGTTGGACTGGATTATGGGCTATATCACATGCTGCTTTGTTGTCACAATATAGCTGAATAGGTTGCTTTGGAGAATAGTCTAGGTATTGTAAGAGAAATTTCAACCACAGTGTTTCACAAATTCCTAAGGTCATTCCTCTGTACCTAGCTTCTGCACTAGATCTTGCAACAACATTCTGTTTCTTGCTTCTCCATGTCACTAAGTTCCTTCCTACAAAGGTAAAGTATCCTGAAGTTGACCGCCTATCGTCAACTGCTCCGGCCCAATCAGCATCTGTATATACCTCGATATTTTGCTTTGTTTTTTAGATGGTAGAATTCCCTTTCTTGGATCAGATTTTAGATACCTCAAAATGCATATGACTGCATTCATGAATTGACTGATGATACTCAGAGCATAGGCAAGATCTAGTCTTGTGTGAGCTAAATACATCAATCTTCCAACGAGTCTTTGGTATCTCCACTTGTCCATCGGTACTTGGGCTTGTCTCAATACATAACTTGAGACCCTCTTCCATTGGAGTGTCAACTGGTTGGTAGGTTGACATACCAGTTTCATGTAGTAGATCTAAAGCATACTTTCTTTGAAATATGAAGATTCCTTTACTCGATTGAGATACTTCAATTCCTAGGAAGTATTTTAAGGAATCTAAGTCTTTCATTTCAAACTCCTTCGACAAGTACTCTTGCAAAGCTCTCATTTCTTCTGGGTCGTTTCCTGTGACGATCATGTCATCCACATATACAATGAGTGCAGTAATTTTCCCATGTCGCTTCTTTAAAAATAATGTGTGATTTGAATTACTTTGTTTGTAACCAAAGGTTGTCATGGATTTGGTAAATCGTCCTAACCAAGCTCTAGGTGACTGTTTTAATCCATATAGTGATTTCGTCAACCTACACACCTTTTGATTCTGTTTTTTTTGTTACCATGCACCCTAGTGAGAGATCCATGTAGACTTCTTCATATATTTCGCCATAAATAGGAACACTTTATTCTTTTTTTTTTTTACATGGCACATCTTCGTTTGTTCCACGACTATTGAAACATTTTGTCATTCTATCACCAGATAGACCTTCAATTTTCATTGATAAATAACATGTTTAGTAGTCATTCATGCTTTTTGGCTATCAATTCCTTATTCTCTTTTGGCTTCTAAAATGAAAGCAGGTAGTACCGTTTCCTCATCCTCAGCCCTTGAATAAAAAAACGTGTTTGCACTAGTTTCTAAGTATTCATACTTCAACTCTATGTTCATCTTGCTACACAGTATAATGAAAAATATTTTTGTTTTTTTTTTATTTTGCTTATTATTGCCTGTTGGCTGCTACTTCTTGATTAGAAATAAAAAAACAAAAAAACTTTTCTGGATGATTTGTAGATTGGTAAAAAATGAAATACCTGTTGGCGGTCCATCAACAATAAGAGTTGCAGATTAGAAGGTTCTCTTCTGAATGAGTAAGGTAGAGATACACAAGATGACTAAACTAGAAAAAGGAAGGAAGGCCGTTGGGGGTTGGGGGGACTTGTGGTGGTGGAGTTCCATGGAAAATATCGAAATGGTCTGGGTGGGGAGAGATAATGGAAGAAAGGTCCTATTGTATAATGTTTAGTGCACAATAATTTTGACATTATTATTGACACAGTGACATATTGTTATTGCCAATTTTTTTTTTTTTTAAAAAAATCATCATTTCAACCAATGCTCTTTTGAGAGATATTGTGTGTACAGAACACACACATACATAAATGTAACAGACAACACACACAAACATGTGGGGCCCATTTTTCTCTTTTTACAATATTTTACTTACATGGGGCCCACCCCATGTGAATGACAAATTCATTTATGTACAAATGAAAAATTTCTACTTTTTTGCATGTCATGAACAGTTAAAAAAATTTCATTATTTCAACAAATACTTTTTTACCACAATCAATATTGTCGACAATATTATACAAAAATATTTTACAAAAAGTAATTCTTATTGAGGTGTATTCATCGCAATCTTCTAATTTTTTATTTGATTAGGATTATATGGTAAAATAATGTGGTGCATTTATCACAAATAAAATTTATTTGAGGTGTAGTTATAGTGTGGTGTAATAAATAATATTTATAGTGGTAATAATTACTCTTACTTAGTCCTGTTTGGTACACATTAAAATTTTTATTTTCATTTTCTACTCATTTTTAATCACACATTCTTCAATAAACTAATATTTTCTATCACAGCAATAACTATTCATTCATTTTCAACAACACATTCTCCATCAATCTACTATTCCAAAATACATTATTCCAAAATAATGTAGCTCACCCTTACTTTCAAAGCTTGAAAACCCATAATCACAATATGTGAGAAGTTAAGGATCTCAATTATAATGTATTCATTATATAATCAATAATGATATCTAGCATCAGTTGTATTAGAGTACCAATTTAGATGATTACTCTCGTTAGGTGTAATTAAATGGACGTTTTGACTTTACATTTAAATGAACATTTCATTTTATGACATCTAATTGTCATATAAATTGGTGTTAAACACCAATAGTGATAAATACTATTACTCTTATATAACCTGAACCCCATTAATGCTATGTGTACATTATTTTTCAGTGACAAAATACAATTGAACAGTCTAAAAACAAAAACAATTTCCCCGTCCACAAATTTCGAAAAATAGAGACGGTAACAAATAAGAAAAGGCTAAAGTACAGGGAAAAAATAAAGATTTTCTACAGAAATTTGAATTCCACTCACATTGGGAGGCGGGGCCCACATGAATTAAATATTGCTAAAAAAATTGAGACCCACCTGTTCCTGTTGTGTGTATTCTGACCATTTTTTGTGTGAATAATTTCACGTGCTCATAGCATTGCTTAAAAAAATAATGCCAATCAAAATAACTATAGACATTTAGGGCGTGTTTGATAGAGATTAAAATCGGATTAAAATTGAAAAATTAACAATTATTGTTGACTTTTATTAGACGAGTGATACCTAATAACAACTATATTTTCAATTTTAGCACCTGTTTGGCACACATTAAAATTTTCATTTTTATTCTTCTACTCATTTTCAATCACACATTTTTCAGTAAAATAATATTTTTCATCACATCAATAACATTTCCTTCTTTTTCAGCCGCACATTCTCCACCAATCTATTATTCCAAAATACATTCTTTCAAAAATTCTTCAATAAACTAATATTTTCTATCACAGCAATAACTTTTCCTTCTTTCTCAACCACACATTCTCCATCAATCAACTATTCCAGAATACATTCTTTCAAAATAATGTGGCTCAAACACATCTTAATATTCTAATTGTAAATATATTCTTACTTTGTCTTTCATTATTTCAAAACTATTTTTTCTACATATTCATTTTTTACCACACATTTATACAATAAAATATTTTACAAGTAAATCAAAAAAAAAAATCTTACTTTTTAAACACACATTCTCCAAAAATTTATTATTTAAAATAATAATTTTTTTAAAAAATGACAACCAAATAGAGGCTCATGTCTCTCACGTCACATGCTTGGTGAAAAGTTCAAATCGAGCATGTGTCCTATTACATGCCCTCCTTTGGGTGGTTTGGAATTTTAGCTAATATTTAGATCTCTCTTTTTAAAAACTCATCCTTTCTTCGAATTCATTTTTTGTTGCACATTCTTTGAATTAAATAATTTTACACATAAATTCAAAAAAATTCATAATTTTAATCACATATTCTCTCAAAAATCATTATTACAAATTTATTCTCCAAATCTCAATATGTAAAATTATAAATTTCATCAATCCAAATCTCAATATGGAAAATTATAAATTGAATAATGCAATATTTGTTATAAATCTGATATAAATTTCATTATACATTCTCTCCATATTAACAGCCCCGCTGTCCGGATACGCTCTTTTTCTCTTTACTTTTCGTTCTTCCTCCGTCAAATCATCAACAATGACAGAGCATCACTCACTCTCCACTCCGCTACTATCAGCGCCACACTCGGACCATCCGTCCCATTTAGTAATCAACGTTCATGACCCGGACCCTGACCTCACGGAATCGATGGCCATTCAGAGCCCGTCTACCCGACTCCACATACAGCAAAACGGCGGAAGTAATAACAATCCGCTGAACCGGTTTGAGTTTATTGGGGTCCATGAGTATTTCGAAGTGCCCAGTTCCATTACGATCGATCCGTTCCGGAATCATACGCTGAACATCGCAGGGGTTTATGAGTACGTGAAGATTTTGATTTGTCTGCCTATTGCCCTGGTCAGGCTTGCGCTTTTTGCGCTTTGCCTTGCGGTGGGATACATGGCAACGTATTTGGCACTCTACGGGTGGAAAGATAAGGAGAACCCAATGCCCAAATGGTGCTGCCGGCTCATGTGGGTCACCCGTATTTGTGCCCGTTTAATCCTCTACTCCTTTGGGTATGCAATTTGATAAGATATGTTAATTTGATAGAACTAATGCAAGCTCTTTCTTTCAAAGCTAATTTTTTATACGATTCTCTCTTTAGTTGTTACTTGTCGTATATGCATTTATAACGTGCACGACATATTGAATTTTAGATTTTTATGGGTTTAGAAGAGTCAACGAAATAAGGTATAAAAAGATTTAGAGTAGTTATTTGCATGCACGGATGAATATTTATTCTTCTGTATTTACTTCCTTTGATGATCTGTTTACGAAACTTCGCCATAAATTCTTCAGTACTTGTCCCCTTTTTTCCAGCATGTTGATGGTACTTGAATGAATGTGGTCGACTTAATTCTTTATGGGTTTAAATGATTATCAAACGTGAGGATATGGCGTGCATAAGCAGGAACCAAGATTAACTATAAAATAAAATAAAAGTTGGAAACTTGGAGGGATAACCTCTACGCTATTAATCAAGCTATGCATGATTTCAAAGCTAGGTCAAATATTTTTCTTGTCAACAGTAGGTTTAGAAATTTATATGAGAAATTTTTATAGATGACACTATTTGGAGGGACGTATTAATGCACAAGCTATTACCTTTTTTTTTTTTTTTTCTCAACCACGATTCCAGAGAAACACTTAGGTTACTAGGTGGCTAGAATAGCATGGTGCCAGTAAACAATGAATAGAATACAAAGGGGGAACAGTTGAGGAACGAGCAATGAGGAATCCTAATCAATGATGTAAAGATTTGTTGAATTTGCTTCAATGTCTAGAACCGGACATACTTGTTAAATGTTAAAGAGGAGTTGAAATTTTATGTCTCGTGTATTTTCCAATTACATGACTTGATATGTACTATACAAAGGGGCCTTGGTTTGTGGGATTTTATTTTGAACGATGAACAATGATGCAATTGAAATCGTTCACTGAGGATGGTTTGGAAAAGTACAGATATAAAGGGAGTGTATAGTTTGGGATCGTTGAGATGAATTTGGATTCCATCAGGGGAAATGAAGACATGTAATTAATGATGAGGGGAGTAGCTATGTTTATAAAGGTTTTTATGATTGATATTACTTTTCTTTTATTGCATAAGTCTGTTCTGAGTTAGAAACTTATTCTTATTCCTTTTGGGTTTTAACTTTGCAGCTATCATTGGATAAAAAGGAGAGGAAAACCTGCTCCGAGGGAGATTGCTCCTATAGTTGTATCTAATCATATATCATATGTTGAACCTATTTTCTTTTTCTATGAATTATTTCCCACCATTGTTGCCTCTGAATCGCACGATTCCATGCCTTGTTGGAACCATCATCAGAGCAATGCAGGTATTCTTATACTCCTTAAAATCTTTACTTACTGGCTACATTTTACGTGTAGTAACCTTTTGACTTTTTTTAATTTGGTGGGCTTCCACTGCTTATGTGCTAGATACACAATAGTTCTTGTTCACTTTCTAAGTTATACATTTTAGTTGCATTGTTCCTATGAATTCCATAGGTAATATATGTTGATAGATTCTCAAGATCTTCGAGGAAGCATGCTGTCAATGAAATAAAGGTATAAAGCATCTGGCCTTTTTTGTCTACTGTCCGTTTAAAATTGAAACATAAAACAAGAGAAAAGTTCCTAGAGGTTTAAAAATTTTGTGTTCGACATGGGAAAAAGAATTTCATGCTTTAAAAGTTTTATCGATATATAAAGCTATTTGATACAGAAATGTATTTCAAGGAATTGAATACAGAGAAAAGCGTCTTGCAATCGATTTCCTCGATTGCTTTTATTTCCTGAGGGAACGACAACCAACGGAAGGCTTCTTATTTCTTTCCAACTTGGTGCATTTATCCCTGGTTATCCTGTCCAGCCAGTCATTGTTCGTTATCCCTATGTACACTTTGATCAATCCTGGTAAAGCCCCTTCTTACTTTCCAGTTGTGTTTTCCTGACATGTCATTTGGTTTCATATGGGCTTACTTCACACAATTCGTCATTTTGTTTAGGGGACATATTACTGTACCAAAGCTGATGTTCAGAATGTTCACACAGTTTCACAATTTTATGGAGGTATATTGCATTTCTCTCTGTACGCGTGTCCGTGTGCTTGATCCACGTTTCATTTGTTTTTGTTACTGTTGTCATTCCCAAACTGTGTAACGTGGTGCCACTTGCCAGCAGGCCCAAAAAGTTGCAACCATTATTTGTTACTTTCTGTTAATTATTTTTTGCTAATAAATGGCTAGTGAATGAAGGGCTCTATGAAAATAAAACTTTTAAGCTCATTTTGATATTGTTTCATTATGTAGTTGAACTATGATTTTGAACTGTAGAGTTTAGTTGACCAGTTTATGCTGAGAGTATTGGGAAAGAGCTTTGAACTTTGAGAGCAGTTCATATAATTGGCAGTCTCTCACAAATAATATATCACTGAAATGTTTTATCTGATTTACCCTTTTATTGGTATATTTATATTTATTTTCTAGACATGATCAGAGAAAGAGTCTTTAACTTGTGGAAGCCAGGCATACCTGATTGTAATCTTTTCATTGTCTACCATTGTGAGCTTTAATTCATTGTGCATTTCTTGAGGCCCCAATCCATCAAGTATAATATTTTTAGAAATAATGCCATTTTGATCTGAAGTAATGACATAACATCATTCTTATGCTGCACAGGTTGAATATCTTCCTCTCGTGTCTCCCCATGAAAATAGGAAGGAAAATGCTATCCATTTTACTCAGATGGTGAGTCATGTCTAGTAGTTTTTATTAAATTCGCTTTTTTAATATATTTTCTCCCTTGTGCTTATATATCGTAGTGCATTAATATGACAACATTCCAAACTTGTACAGCTATATGTATGTGTTGTCTGCTGTTCTCACACTAGATACAGCAGATGAAGATATCAACAACTACTCGTCCTTCTCAGCTGCCTGTGCATGACAATCTTCTAGTATCTGGCTATTTGCCATTTGTTCGGATGAACCTTATTTTAATTCATTTTCTTTCTTAAAGCTTTGCTGAAATTTCTGAATGGTGTATTTTATAAATTCCATGCAACTGAGAATGCTCTATTTGTTGATGTGCAAATGTTTGCATTAATTTTCCATTTAGGAATAGCTGGCTTGTTCATTAACTCGTCGTCATGATCTTGCTACTTGAATTGACTGGTTATTACTTACAACCACTTGAGCAATATTCTTCATGTTGGAATTCCTTAAGCACATTCTTATACAACACCAAGGTGGATCTCTCTATTACTTCTTTCAGTGGCCATTATTCGAAATATTAGAACTTTGCATAACTGAACAAATTGCACCATTTTCTTTAATATGTATTCCATTTTCCATGTGGATATGCTTAAATATTGTGTGAGATCATCTTTTCATCTTACTTTACGAATCTGCTTAAATCGCATTGCTACTTTCCTCAACTTGCACCATTTATCAAATACAGACTAGCCATGTCATGGCAAGTGCTCTCAATGTGGTACAAACATCCCATTCTTATGGAGACTTCATACTTTTTGCAAAGGCATCCGAGTTGAATCAGGTTTGCTATTATTTCGCTCACCGGTAATATGTACTGAATTACTGATGTTAAGCTAAGCTAAGTTATTAGATTTCTTAAATGGAATTTGGACAGTGAAAGTATGTTTATAACTGTCGGGTTTGGAATTTTTAATTTTATATCATGCCATTTAGCAAATAAGATTGAAGTAGCGTGTGACATTACTCTTGTATCTGCTTATAGATGTTGTAATCTGACTATTTTATTAATTAACATTGTAGAGATGTTATTAACTTGACTTGTTACTTCTTTTGGCTCATAGTTGCCTGATACTCTGTCCATAAGCAGAAAAAACACTGTTAACCCATTTGTATTATGCATTTTGAACTTTATGAGCCTGTTCCAATTATCCTTTTCCTTTTTTTCCGACACTTTGTTTACTCATGTGCCTTGTGAACATCAGTGGCTCAATGTATTTTCATGAGAAAAGAAGAATTTTATTGATTGAACATAAGTACTATATCATGGACGCAGGGGCGGAACCAGGATTCAACTGTGGGGGCCTTTTATGAANCTATATCATGGACGCAGGGGCGGAGCCAGGATTCAACTGTGGGGGCCTTTTATGAATATAAGTTAAAGGAATTTCGGCCATAAGTACGAGGAAATTATAATTTAATATAAAAAAGACACCTAGCTCATAGGAACATCGTGCTCCTTACTCCTCAGTATGAAGATAATTAACACAATAAATTAACTAAAAGATGTAAAAGAAAAGTACCAGGGAAGAAGATTTGGGAGGAAGAGAAGCATTAACTAGTAGCATCAAGAGCATCGAGTTTAATTAACTAAAAAAAAGAACTAATCAATGTAAAGCAATGAGAGGATTCTACAGTTTTCATGGTAGATTATGTGCACAAAATGCTTTTATTAGATAGGTTACAAATGAAGACAAAATTAATTAACATCATGGACGCAGGGGCGGAGCCATTCAAGTGTGGGGGGCCTAGTATGAATATAATTTGAAGGAACTTTGGCCATAAGTACGAAGAAATTTATAATTTAATATAAAAAAAACCACCTAGTTCATAGGAACATCGTCCTTCTTACCCCTCAGTATGAAGATAATTAACACAATAAATTAACTAAAAGATGTAAAAGAAAAGAAAAGAAAAGAAAAGTACCAGGGAAGAAGATTTGGGAGGATGAAAAGCATTAACTAGTAACATCGAGAGCATTGAGTTTAATTAACAAAAAAAAGGAGTTAATCAATGTAAAGCAATGAGAGGATTCCACAGTTTTCATGGTAGACTATGTGCACAAAATGCTATTATTAGATTGGTTGCAAATGAAGACAAAATTAATGACTATGACACACGCTAATCACATAGAATACTAGAAAATGAGTGGTATAAAAATAAGACATTATTTTGCTTACTTTTGGGGAACGGTATCATATTAAGTGGAGTGAAAATTTATTCCAACACAGTAGTAAACAAAATCTCTTGACTTGAAATTGTGTTTGAATAAGTGACTTGAGAATGACATGATTTAATTTATATGACACTATCACAATTAAAAGATAATTGACCAAATGCTATTTTAGTTTTGACAATGGTGCTTGTACGACATTTACTAATAATTTATTACATGTATATAGTCCATTGAATATTGACGTCTATAGGAGTCCAACTTTAGTATTAGTAATAGGGCTAAATTGATGAATTATGCACTCATCTTAATTATAACATATTGAAGTTGAAAGTCCCAACTGAAATTTTAGACCACGTGTTAACATGCATCACTAGTGCATTGTGAACTGAAATGTTTCTTGGGTAATTATTTAGGTTCATCTCATTTTGGGCTGGGGGCTAGGCAAGTAAACTTACTTTAGGGCAGCTGCAATTTATTTTGTGCTGGGTCTATGTATTAACATTTTAATCCACCCCTGCATGGACACATGTCCTTCAGTATACAATAATGTTTTCTATGTAAAGTTGGTATTTACCGGGTTCATGTTGTCTTTATTTTTGTCAATATACTATTGGAACGAGATGAATCTAAATTAAATGCCACGTGAACAGAAGAAGACACAGAACTATGATGTGTCTATTTGTGGATGTTAAACTATTCACTGCGCCCCAGAACTGATTTACACTTTACGCGATTATATTACTCTTATGGGATTGAAATTTTGAGAATGTTTTTATTGAATTGTTGGATTGGAGTTCTTTGTCTTCCAACTTGGGTTATTTGAAGAGTTTGGCCCTGATGTAATATTAACAGTATGTTTTGTCAGGAAAACCCCTCTCAATTTATGGTTGAAATGGCCTGGGTGGAATCAGTAAGTCAAACTTGCCGTCAATTATTGTATTAAATTATTATGTTTGTATATTTGATAGTTATTCAAATTATTAATTAATATGTTTTGGATGTCCACTTGTCAACATTTTTTTCCTTCTCATCATCTAAATTATTCTGACTTTCAATCACTTGATATGGATAGTTGATGGTAAATTAAGTAAAGAAAGCGATTATCACTTTAGTTCTTTTGTTTCTGTAATTCAAATGCAAAGTTATATTCTGGAAATTATTTGTAAAGACAGTTTTATAGATATTGATCTGATCTAGGACTTGTAAGGAAATGTAATAATTATGGTATTTTAGACCACGGTGTTCAGCGAATGTTAAAAAAGTTTCTTTATTCGTTCTTATATGATATCGGACTGAAAATGCTTTGAGCTGTCACCTGTTTAATTTGATTGAAATAGGCCAAAAGGAGAATGGGAGTTGCATCTAGGCTTATGAACTCTTATTTTGTTTTATTCTGTAATATACAATATATATTTGTGATAGGTTTAGTCCATTTTCTTCAAGGTTTTATGACACTGATTGCGCCTGTTGCTTTTCAGTCATTTCGTATAAAAGCTTTGGAGGCCGTCGACTTTTTGGAGACATTTCTGTCAATGAATCCAGATCCCAGGTATCATGTGATGCTCTAGCCCTTGTTTGATCCCCATTATTTCCAAAATATAGTTTTCTCTCTTTTTCAACCACACATTCTCCATCAAATATTATTCCAAAATGCATTTTGGGGAAAAAAATGAGGCTCAAACAGGCTCCTAATATACTCAGTTTTATTACATAACATGAAGGAGGGTCAGATTTATGGTTGATTCTGATTGCAACAGTTCATATATCATATTTTATATTTATGATTTGCATTATTTATTTTGTTGTCCTTTTCACTTTATGTCTAGCAATTAGGATTTAGGACAATGATATGGCATCTAATCTGGCATTCCAGTGTTGACTCTGGCAGCATATATTAGATTTTTAGCTTTATCAGTAGGAAAAGTTTACGTACCTGCTTCTGCTCAGTTGTGTTGGATATATCCTCCAAGAGTTTCTGTTCATCCTCTGTACATGTTAGTTATATTGTACTGTTTAAAACTTGACCTAACAGAGCCTTGTCCAACAAGGATACTCTATTTCCTCTCCAGACTCCAGTTGATAACAAGGGTCTTCTCCGATGTTAAACCACGATAACTTGTATCCTTTTTAATTACCAACCTCCAATCTTCCATGATATTTTAGGCCAATAATATGTATAGGTTTACCATTAATACGGATTTCATCATATTTTCAAACATTTGCTATATTGGTTTATAAATTATTAGTATTTTTGGCATGTTTTATATTTTAGTTCTATATAAAACTATTTGGACGTGAAAATGTATGACAAATAAAATACACTATTTGAAGTATTTTTTTTATAAAATATCTTAGTTAATATATAATAAATAATATTCAAAAGTGAGTCGTGAAAAATGTAAAGTATCCAAATTTTTTTTGAAAGGATGTTACTTTAGTAATAATGGGTAGTTTTATAGCCATGCCTGTTAGGATGAAGAAAGTGAGAAGGGCTTTTCTAAAATTCATGTCTATTCTTGATCATTTGTCCATTCAATCGTAGAGAGAGTCTCTTCATTTTTTACCTTTTTGTAAATGAAGAATTTAAAAACTTGCTGCTGAGGGCGGTCCATTTTCTTCGCAGTGGACATGTTGAATTTCACGATTTTCTCAGGGTTCTAAGATTGAAACATTGTTCTCTGACAGAAAAGGTAAGCCTCTGAACATTATTTTTAGTTTTCTGTGCCTTGTTAGGGATTCTTTCCTCTCTATTTTGACAAAATGGTGTGTTCCATGTTTTCTATTTTTTCTTCTTAGCGACATACATTTTGAAAATTTAAATAAATGTTAACAGTTAAAGATGCAGTGATGTTAGAAATGGTAAAAATTATATCAGTTATAAATCTCACTATTTCCTCACCTTGCAATACATGTAGTCACTGGGTCTGTTATGCAAGAAATTGGCATAGAATATCATTTTTTTAAAATTCTTTTTATGTTTCAAGGACCATGTTTTTTCTTATTTTAGTACTTACTTTTTCAGGACTCAGAATAGATTTTATCCTTGAAGGACTTTGGCTTGGAGGATCAGTATTAAATTTATGACCATGTAACACAAACAGATCATATTATTTCAGTGATAGAAGTAGTTACCTTTCAGTGGCTAGGCTTGCAGATTCATTGGACGATGAACTTTGTTTTCTGGTTGTGTTAATGTCACTGTGTCTTTACTAATTTTCTTAACCCTCATTCCCTCATTTTGCAGATATTTGGATTCATTGATGTCGAGAAGACGGGTAAAATAACGTTTAAGCAGGTAACTTGGTACTTCTGTGTTCATGCTTTGTGCATACTAGTGATATTATGTGCCACACACTGTTGTATTATTCTCAGATACACCTGAATTCTTGTCTGGTACATTATTAGGGAACGTGCAAAAGTATCCAAAAAGAAGTTCATACTTACATTTTTGTTTCAATTGTTTAGGTAAATTTGAGATCAAGGGAATTTTTGTTTCAGTTTTTAAGATAAATTTTCATGCCTTGAGGTTTTACCATGCAATACTTGCGCTACATATTGTGTATGTTTTTTCAGTTCCTGCTTGGCTCAGCCCACATCTTGAAGCTGCCACTCTTCAAACAAGCTTGTGAACTAGCATTTACTGAATGTGACATTGATGGGAAGAATTGCATTTTGAAGCAAGAGGTATGCATGTACTTTCTTGAAACCTCATCATTGTTTTGACTTGTAGTCTCATGATTTCTGAATGCTTTGTGACAGTTAAGAGATGCAGTTACCCTCGCAGACCCAAACATGAGTGAAGATGAGGTGGGTGAAGGAAGTATCTGTACATGATTTTTACTTTTTTTTTTTTTCTTTATAAATACAATCAAGTTCTATTGCATCGTTTTTGGATCACCTAGACCAGCACTTAAAAAGAGATTATCAAAGAAGTCATAATTTTTGAGTACTTGGAAAATGGCACTTTGGATTATAATTTTTTATAGCTCTCAACTGTCTTCCGATTGTGAAATAAGTAGTGTGTAATTTCTATAATTTTCTATTTCTTTCTTGCTCAAACTTTCTCTATTTGAGATTTGCAGATCTCTGGGATTTATAGTTTATTCGATGTGGATGGCGATGGAAAGATCACCAAAGACGATTTATTCTCCTGTTTGAGAAGACATCCATTGCTCATAGCACTTTTCTTTCCCCGGTTGTGGTACAAAGGTTTGTCCATAGCCGATCATAGATAGGTTAGTAGAGGTGTCGTAATGGATGAATGATGAATAATGCTCAAAATTTTTGCTTTATGAATAATTGTGAGGTGTAATTTTATGCATTTGGAATGTATTGTGGTACAATTGTTGAAATTTTGTGATTTTTATTTCAAGTTTTGTATCCTACAATTACAAAAGAGGGAGTGCATATTGTATGTAGTGTCTTTGATTGACTTTATTTTTCGAGGAAAATGTCATTTTTTCTTTTCAATTCTAACTTTTGGGATGTTTGATTGACAATTTTTTCCATGATTTTTTTTTTCAACTTTTGGTCACATGATTATATTTTCCTTAAAAACAAGGAAAACATTTTCTTTAAGGAAATGTTTTAATTTTTTCAGGTAATTTACTATCTCTTTCTCTCATCCATCGATCCGTTATCTCAATTACCCATCAATAAAAAATGGACAAATATAATATTATCTAGATTGAAAATTAAATCAATCAAACACATTTAATTAATAATTTTCATACAAATAAGTTATATGCAATTGAATTCCTTAGAATTTATTTTATTTTCATGCAAATTACACGCTTGTACAAACGCACACATAATTCTTTAGCTATCTTTTTACATTATGCTTAGGTGGATATTTGTTACTTAGGGTCTGTTTTGTAGGGATTTCGGAAAGTCAAAATTTGCTTATAAGATTAAGAATTTGCTTTTGAACATGTTTAGACAATTTTTTGAATGTGTTTTTTTTTTTTGGGTTGAGAGAAGCACTTCTACAGAAAAAAAACATAAGCTAAAGTAAATGTTCTGATAAACGGCCCCTCAAACTCAAATGATTGCAATAATAATGATGAGAAAAGGTCTCTCTCTCATCCCTTCCAAAAAAAAAAAAAAAAACCCCAAAATCTTTCTGTCACTCAAATAAAAGCAGAAATGTCGACACGAATAAGGGTGCTAATTTCTGCATTACAAGTTTGAACTTCTGCAGTTTATTCGGCCTCTTGCACTCACATGGAAACTGTATATAGACAATCCAGCTATCCTCTTAAACCTGAATTTCTTTTTCATTTTTTTTTTCTAGTATGGCCAGCAAACGTAGATTTACTTCTGGGCATGATCATAAAGCTGGATTGTACGTACGTTTGTGGATAAAAAGTCATGCTTGGAAAAATAAGATAAATCTTATTAGAGAATTAATGACGTATTTTGGTCCCTTTTGGGATTAATCATCGAATAATCTCCGCCCTTTGACAGCAAATTTTGAGAAGTAGCAAATGGATAGCTTCTTAGATTCTACTTTGGCTTATCCAATTATATATATAAAAAATTAATTTCAACCCTAATAATTAATTCCTTTTTCGAGATTTTATAGATTCTGAGATTTAGCCTATGGTTGGCCTCACTTTTTTTAAAAACTCATTTTCAACCGCATATTTCCCATAAAAAAGTAAATCGAGTCTTTTTTCTTATTTTTAATCATGCATTTTTGAAAAAATAACTATTAAAAAACACATTTAATCCCTAAAATGGGCTCAAACAAGGGCTTAAAATCTTTTTTTTTTTTTTTTCATTTAACTAGAGTGAATAAATCATCTTCAAGATATATTTAATAATATTTCATATTGTGATAAATATAAAAATAAATTTCGCTATACTATCAATAATAATAATTATAATGCAAAGTGTTATCATATGTCTAGTTTTTCAATTGTATAGGAGCACATCAACAAATTGTTTTTGTTTACGAAATGCTAAATTTGAAGCATACAACGATTTTGAAACAAATTTTTTTATCAAACACTCGATGGATCTTCCTGTAATCTAATGAAACAAAAATGTTGATCCACCAAACCAAGCAAAATCTATCCATCCTCTAATTACAAGGTAATTGAGATATAAATTTTTGAAATGTGTGGTTGAAAAGATGAGAGACCCGTGAAAGATGTGATTGATATTGATTGTTTGACTTTGACTTAAATTAAAATCAGATTTTAATCCGGCCCAAACATGCCCATAATTCTTTTACTTGGAGTGAATCAAAATAATAATATCACTAAACTCTTTCATGTATGTTTAAATCATGCAGAATCTTAACATTGTAAGGTGAATATTCACATTTTCAACATTCAAAGAGTGTTTAGAACATCTCCAATCGTGATGTAAGATGGATCTAAATTGCGACCAAAAACCTCTTCAAAGGACATGCAAATGAAATGAAATTTTGCATTTTCATAGAGAAAATGTATAAAAAGATGCAAATTTACATCTTGTTTTACATCCACAAGAGGCAAAAAACGGATTTAGATCTTTCCACTGGAGAAAAATCTGAATTTAGATCCATCGAGATAAAATTGAGAATGCAAAAGTGATTTTGAAAATATCAATTTAAGCCCAATTTTACACCACCGCTAGAGATGCTCTTAACGGTAGATTTTGATGTTGATGAGGTATTGGCAGTGGAATACTGCGTGTATGTCGACAAGACCTGGAGGTGATAGCAAAATATGGTGTGTGTCCAACAGCGAAAGCACGTACATATTTTCAGTTTATGCATAAATATTAAGTCATGACTCTTCAAATCATAAAAGACAAGGCATTTAAAATCAGATAAAATGGCTTAAAACAGATCAAAGCTGTCAACAGCCATGGTTCTTGGAACAGAAGGCCCTTCTCCAAGATTGTAGTGATGATACCTGTAAGAATACACACCAATTCATCAGAATTTTTCTTATTGAAATTCCTGAATATAAAAGGAGAGGAAGGGAGGGGTTATACCCCATCTGCAATACAGGTTCTGGTTCAAATTCCATTGGATTTGAACCAGGCTGGACCATAAAGGTGCTATTGCCAGCTGATGCAGCTGCATTCCATTGGCATGGAAAGCCTCTCAGACCTTGTCCTTCTGTCTCATGCTGCAAAAGATGAACAAATGCAATTTTGCTTATTTATCCACAGAAGATAAATTATATTACTGATAAATGCTTCATTATTTATGAATACCAATGACAATTCTAGGGAAACCCTCATCTTCAACTGCTTGTTCATCTCTCCCAGTTGCCGCTCCTGCCATTAGAAAATGGGAATTTTTAGATACCAGACCTCAAATATATGTCTTTGCGCTCTAAGACTGAGATATATATGTACTGTATATTATAAATTAACTTGAAGAAAGCAATACTTTTCTGCGGAGATCTTCCATTTGCTCCATCATTATCTTTGTCTGCATTTTTATGGTGAAAATAGTATAGAAAGTCAGCATAAAACTTCAGGAGCTCGAAATGAACTATCACAAAACAGGTAGGGAGGAAGAAGTAAAAAGAGAAACATAAAACCATTGCACATAACTCATGCACACAAACATAATACAACAAAAAAACTCCGTCTATGTTACTTCATAACTTGTCGCTAAATTATTGAAAAGAAAAGAGTTTTGATACTCGAGAATTTTGTGGTAACATGTTAAGAATCCAAAAATTAAGATATTTCACAAAAGCAACAAGTTCCATTCTTGAAATTAAACTTCACGTTTCTTTTCTCGTGTCTCTATAAGAAACGTTAGTTAAATCATCTAAAAACTTATACTATTACATAAGGAGGTGAGAGAATGGAGGGAGCCTCTTCATTTTTATTTAATTTTGACTTCATTCAAGTACAAGCCAGATTCATTTTTGTTATATCAAAGGTTTGACACAATTTTCTTTATGATGGCACTCAGATTTGAAAACATGATCCTTGTGTGTTTATCTCATCCAAAATTTAAGCTATCATAGAGCCGGTACACTTGATTACTTAATTTGGCCATGTATGGTACGGATTAAAATCTAATTTTAATTTAAGTCAAAGTCAAACAATCAATATTTACCACATTTTTCATGGTCCCACAGCTTTTTAACCACACATTTCAAAAATTTCTATCACAATATATTAAAAATCTAATTTTAATCTCCACCAAACACTTTTGTCTTCAACACATCAACTACAACCCATGAAGGCTAATTATTAATAATACTTCACAAATATAACAAAGAAGATATTGGAATCTTTAGATAAATATTAATCAATGTACCACTCCCCAGTGCATAATGAACTAATATAATATAAATAAAAATTATGTTATATATGACAACAAAATCCAGAAATCATATTAATGACTGCCCAAAAAATTGTAACTCCCAAATTTGAGATAGAACCAGAAGGGGAAAAAATCTTTTAATATAATAAAATTGAATTTTTTATTGGATTGAAAAAATTAAGAAAATTTTCTCTAATATACAACAAATAACCTAAGGCTAGTCCTTTTTTTCCCTTTTCTTTTGCTACCTAGGTAAGATAATCTGATGAAGCTTATTTATAAGAAAATTCAAACAAAAAAGCAATGTTTTAAAAAGCGTAAAGCGTTGCGTAG
>CAIGRF010146436.1:1308-13794 GCA_903798235.1 Fraxinus ornus
CTAAAAATTGGCTAGCTCAAAATCGCTAGGGGCTGGTGGTGAGTTCTTCAAAACCAAAAATGGTTAAGGCTTAAAATCATCTGACCTCGACCTCGACGATCCAAAGCTCGACACATAGCTGTGAGCAAAAAGCCTAAAAATTGGCTAGCTCAAAATCGCTAGGGGCTGGTGGTGAGTTCTTCAAAATCAAAAATGGTTAAGGCTCAAAATCACCTAACCTCGACTTCGACGATCCAAAGTTCGACACATAGCGGTGAGTAAAAAACCTAAAAATTGGCTAGCTCAAAATTGCTAGGAGCTGATGGTGAGTTCTTCAAAACCAAAAATGGTTAAGACTCAAAATCACGTGACCTCGACCTCGACGATCCAAGGCTCGACACATAGTGGTGAGCAGAAAAGCCTAAAAATTAGCTAACTCAAGATCGTTAGGAGCTGGTTGTGAGTTCTTTAAAACCAAAAATGGTTAATACTCAAAATCACCCGACCTCGACCTTGACGATCCAAGGCTCGACACATAGCGATTAGCAAAAAAGCCTAAAAATTAACTAGTTCAAAATCGCTAGGGGCTAGTGGTGAGTTCTTCAAAACCAAAAATTGTTAAGGCTCAAAATCACCTGACCCTGACCTCGACGATCCAAGGCTCGACACATTGCTGTGAGCAAAAAAGTCTAAAAATTGGCTAGCTCAAAATCGCTAGGGGCTGTTGGTGAGTTCTTCAAAACCAAAAATGATTAAGACTCAAAATCACTTGACCTCGACCTCGACGATCCAAGGCAGCTCTACACATAGCGGTGAGCAAAAAAAAGCCTATAAATTGACTAACTCAAAATCAGTAAGGGCCGGTGGTGAGTTTTCAAAACCTGAAATGGTTAAGGCCCAAAATCACCTGACCCTTCCCTCGACGATCTAAAATAGCTTGACCCATAGCGGTGAACAAAAAAGTTAAGAAATTGACTAGCTCAAAATCGCTCTAAGAACGGGTGGAGAGTTTTCAAAACCTAAAATGGTTAAAGCTCAAATCACCGGACCCGGCATTCAACATTAAACATTTGAATATTTCGAGCGATGAGTCAGAATGATCGATCGACGAGTGAAAAACTCGTCGATGGTCGACCAACCAAAAGGCTGGTCGACATCAACAAGCTTCCAAACTGGTCGATGGTCGACCAGCTAGGCTGGTCGACCGACATAGACTAGCTTGACTGGTCGATGGTCGACCAGCCTTGTTGGTCGATTGTCGACCATTAAGTAACCGGCCTTGCCGGTCGTGAACAAGGCTCCCTCATCACCACTCTCGTCAGATGAAGAAGATATAAAATTTTTATGCACGATAGAGGTGGAGTTTTAATTTTCTGGGAGGAAATTCTACCCTAAAACACTCAATAATGGGGTGCCACTTATATGGTATTTTGTCACTCTACGAAAATTAAACTGATCGATCCGCTTATATTGAATGTTGACACCAAAAGAAAAAATTTAAGTAGTACGGAAGAAGTGAAGATGCTATCCCTGGCCGATGAACATCGACAAGGGATAGAGGGGCTAGTGATACATGATGTCATTAATAATTATGTAAAATGGCTAAGTCACCTGATATGCACTCCACGTAGAGCACCACCATGAGGCCGTCGACCCCCATGTAGTCGTCTACTACCTACATGTATACGCGGGTGACAATCTCAATCTTGCAATCGCATACGCGGGTGACAAAGACAATCTTGCACCCGTGCACCACCATGAGGTCGTCGACCCCCATGTGAAAGCCTACCCTCACGAGGTCGTCGACTCCCATGGGGCCATCTACGTTCAGATAGACCGTCTACCACCGTGAGGTCAATACTATGCTTAATCATACAAATGGCAATACGCAGGACGGAAACCACCCAACTGCGAACATGGGCACAACCAACCGTTTGACGAGTGGGGGTCACCATGTTAGAACGTTGAGGAAGTGGGAAGGTCTACGTGGGACATGTGGCACCATTTACTACCGAACACTTGCATAGCAACAAGTGCCTATAAATATCTCAAAGATGAGAAAGGTATGGACTCTGAAAACCCGAACTATGTGAATTCGCATTATACTATCTTCCTACTATTCAAAATCGATTACTGATTCTAACGCCGGAGGTACAACGGGGGAGAAAGTCTCGACCTCTTTTTGCAGGTAGCAATCGTTGATCGGAGCAGCTGGACCACCGCACCCGATAAGGTAGACACAGAAAGTAAATTCACAAACATTTCAAACTTTAACATGAAAACGTACATTTTAATTTTATTTTATTTTTAGTTTAAAGATATTATCATGTCTCATTTTATATTTTTTAATTCTAAAGTACTACGAAATCAGTTATGTTAATCTATCAACCAAGTAATTCTATTAATTCAACGTATGATTACGAACAGACTTTGGCAAAAGGATAATATTTAAAACTAAGCCCCTGTTTGGTGCACATTATTTCTAAAAGAATGCATTTTTTTTTTGATGTGATAGGGAATGTGTGGTTGAAAAAGAAGGAAAAGTTATTGATGTGATGGAAAATATTATTTTATTGAAAAATGTGTGGTTGAAAATGAGTAGAAGAATGAGAATGAAAAAATTAATATGGATCAAACGGGGACTAAATATAAGTTCGAAAATTCAATTGAGATTTTACTAAAACTTCAGTGACCACATATAAAATTTACCCCATCAAGAACCATCCAAAGTCATTCCCCATCATATGAAAATTTACAGCTCAAACCTACTTCAATCATACTACATGTACATCATATTTGATATTATTGTTTACATTATATCACGTGGCAATACAACCATTCGCCAATTTTAAAAAAAAAATTATTTCCCTTCCCATTTCTTTTTGAAAACACAAAAAATATCTAAAAAGACGTAAACCATGAAATATACGCTTAAAGTATTATTCAACCTACTTTACATGGGTAAATTATCCATGCAGGAGTGAACATGTCATCTATACGATGTGTTGATCCTGCCCCCTTTGATTCTCAATCTTTAAAACTCTTTTTCATTTTTTCAAACAAATTAAGTCCATGTTTGGTACACATTAAAAGTTTCATTATCATTCTTCTACTCATTTTCAATCACATTTTTCAATAAAACAATATTTTTCATCACATCAATAACTTTTCCTTCTTTTTCAACCACGCATTCTATATCAATTTACTATTCCAAAATACATTCTTCCAAAATAATGTGGCTCAAACACACCATAATCTTTATTACCTGATGAATTTTACATATTTGTTGACAAAAGATGTGTAAAAAGATTATATTTTTTCAAACGAATTAATGTTTATCACCTGATGAATTTTACATATTTGTCGACAAAAGGTGTAAAAAAATTATTGGATGACGTTAGACTGTCTTCCAAACAGTTCAATGAAATTTTGGCACGTGAAGTTCTGTCATCCAAAATGTCATTTAAGATGTTAACGTAGCATGATTGTTTTTCCAACTCATTTCTAAAAATACACTCTTTAAATTAAATAATTTTGTACCTAAATTCAAAACTTTTTCTTACACTTCGAAAACATATTATTCAACGAATCATGCTTGATGTACAGAAATTTTTGTACAAAAGTTTTACATACAACACACATGGTGGGGCCCGCGCAATTAATTAATTTTTTTTTAATACATGTGGGGCCCGGCCCCATGTGAGGGGCTGTAAGGCCCCTGTTAAGATCCTTCTGGCAAGGAAGGATAATTGTTATTCAAAAAAATCACTTACTACAAACTTCATTCTCCAAAAATAGGACTCAAACAGCGACCTATAGGAACTTCACACGGAGGTTGTCAATGAAGAGGACTAGATACTTAAATTGAAAAAGTAGTCAGCAGTTATCAATGGAGTTACAGAAAAAATTCATGCACCTTTTGGCTGGCTATAGGACCCAGCTGCACCCACACAATTGCCTCATGCAGTGATGCTGTAACAGATTGTCATGTGCTCTGCACATGGAATAGACATTTCTAAGCATTTTCCAGTTCACTGAAAACAAAACTGGCATTTTATGCTTACTGTTAGTATAGTTACAGTATGGTTGACGCCAGATGAATATGATGCGATGAAATCCCTTAAGAGTTTCAAAATATTCCCAGTTCATATTTCTCAATTCTCTCCCTTATGATACACCTCATTGTGTAATATAGAATCAACTCAAAAGGAATCAGTGTCCCCCAAGGGCAAGCTTCCAGTTACATTAGTAAACTAAACCCGTTTGGCAAATAACCCACAATACAAAAAAGACCAAATCTTCTTCTACTAACCCGCCACAGTATCACTCCAAGAACTAGTGCAAAAGAATATACTACACAACCAACTCTTGAGAAGTAAAAACAGAACTTGTACTAAGGTATCAGCCACCCAATTGGATATGACTGACATGAGACAGCTAAATAGATTATTATTAGATGTAGAAGCCACACCACAAGAAAGTCAACTACAAAGAAAATAACGGAAAAGACCATCAGACAAAAAAGCACAAGCAAGCACTAGACACAGGCCCATAAGCTTATATCCTTGCTGGTAAATGAGACTAATAGAGTTCTAGGTTGGAAAGACGCCCTATTACTGCATTCAACCACTCACGATCTAGGACGCTTAATAGAACATTTGAGCCTTCTACACAAAGACAACCTTGTCTTGGTTCATGAGCAACTACTCCACATGCACTATATCAACTCTAGCTCTTTATGCATTTCATCAAGGACCCAGCTACACCCATACAATTGCCTGATACAGTGATGCTGTAACAGATTGTCGTGCTCTGCACATGGAATAGACATTTCTAAGCATTTTCCAGTTCACTGAAAACAAAACTGGCATATTATGCTACTGTAAGTATAGTTACAGTATGGTCGACGCCAGATGACTATGACGCTAAGAAATCCCACGAGAGTTTCAAAATATTCCCAGTTCGTATTTCTCAATTCTCTCCCCTATGATACACCTCATTGTGTAATAGAATCAACTCAAAGGAATCAGTGTCCCCCAAGGGCAAGCTTCCAGTTACATTAGTAAACTAAACCCGTTTGGCAAATAACCCACAATACAAACAAGACCAAATCTTCTTCTACTAACCCGCCACAATCACTCCACGAACTAGTGCAAAAGAATATACTACACAACCAACTCTTGAGAAGCAAGAACAAAACTTGTACTAAGGTATCAGCCACCCAATTGGATATGACTGACATGAGACAGCTAAATAGATTATTATTAGATGTAGAAGCCACACCACAAGAAAGTCAAATACAAAGAAATAATGGAAAAGACCATCAGACAAAAGCACAAGCAAGCACTAGACACAGGCCCATAAGCTTATATCCTTACTGGTAAACGAGACTAATAGAGTTCTAGGTTGGAAAGACGCCCTATTACTGCATTCAACCACTCACGATCTAGGACGCTTAATAGAACATTTGAGCCTTCTACACAAAGACAACCTTCTCTTGGTTCATGATCAACTACTCCACATGCACTATATCTTGTCAAGCTTTTCGGCCCTAACAACTGGGTTGGATTTGGATATAGATTCCTGACCGGCTGCATGATAATCAAAGGGGCATCCATGTTTGTCGGAGTAGCGGTGAACAGCACAGAAAAGACTGCCACATCGACAATTAAAACCCATCAAGCCAACACGCTTTCTACAGGTGCTGCACCTTTTTGGACCTTCTTTAACCTCCTCACTTTTCTCAGTTGCTGGTGATACAGCAGACACTTGTTTTGATGCAATAACTGTATCTGGTGAAGCAGTCTGCACACCAGCAAGTATGGAAACAGTCGAACCCTTTCCATTAGAGTTGGAGCTCTCATTCACAATACTCTCAATCGATGAAGCAGCAAGCTGGGCCTGTTGTTGCTTCAAAACCACGTCTTTATAACACTTGGAGCACATGTTCATGGTTGCTGCTGTTCCGAAGAATCCGCAATTATTGACACAAAGGACTGGAGCTTGAGGAGCTTGGCACCCAGTCTCATTTTGCTCCATCTTTCAGATTTTCCTGCCACACGGTAATATAATGAATCATCATAAAAGTAACAATAATGTAAACCCCATAAAATCGACAGCCTGTTTCTTCCCATGGATCACAACACCACTTCGGAGTTAAAATGCACTCGACATACAGTGTAAAAGCTTGGCATGTTTTCTCAAAAGCAAACAGAAAATATAGCAGAGACAAAATGCACAACCACACTTTATTAAGTTTCTCTGTTGCAAGAAGAGAATAATGCAGAGTCACCCGATAGATCAAACTATCAACAAGAAGCTTCTATAAGCCAGCATAATAAGCTTCACATTGCACGAATTATTGTAATCACTTCATTTACACACACTTATTTTCAAATTCCAACTTTACAAAGAAGATGCTTTCAAGAGAAAAGGGAGCAGTAAAATTGATCTTAAAAATAAATACAAACAATATAGCAAGTCCAGCTCAAGATACTGCAAGCACATCCCTATTAGATCTCATTCTATATATTCAGAAGCTAATAGTAATGGATTAAGTCTACTTTTTAACTCCTAATGGTCATATGATAACTACATTGAATGTTTTTGCGTAGAAAGGTAGCTAATGCCCATGAAATACCTACATCATCTAATTCCAGCAACCTGTAGTAGAAAAGTACGAGAAATTTTTCATTAGCTAGTTCATGCTCGTGTTTTTCATCTTTCTTTTGTTTTTCTTAGGGGGAGACAAATAATAGGTGCTAAAAGAATATACGGAATGGAACTTCCTTGGATGGTAGCATCATTTATTGTTAATGGATTTGAAAATAACCTTCAATGGCATGTAACGCATTCCTCAAAATATGATCAATTATCATTAGCTTGACGTTGCACAAGCCATCATATCACTTCATTTACACATTTATTTTCAAAAATCACAATTTTACCAAAAAGATACATTCAAGAAAAAGGTGGACTAATAACTTAAATCTAAAAAATTGGAAAAAAAAAAATACTAAAAATATAGCAGTCAGCACATGATACTACATCACAGATCTACTAGGTTTCATGCTCTCCCATCAGAAGTAAATCATGATGGATAAAGACACTGTTCTTCTCTCTCCAAAACAGTCATAAGATAACTGCACTGAACTTTATTTGCACAAATAGACAGCTTATGTCCATAGCAGACCCACAGCACCTCAGTCCAGAGACCTCAAGGAGAAGGTATACATAAATTTCCCATTAGTTAAGTCATTCTCGTGTGCACATTTCCTTCTTTTCTTTCATGTTTCCGGGGGAAGCAAATGTCAGATGCTAAAAGAAATTATGGAATGGAATCTCCATGAATGGTAGCATTATTTAGCATAAATAGATAAGAAAATCACCTTCAATGGCATAAGACTTGCACATAACACATTCTTCATAAAATATTATCAATCATCATTAGCTTAACTGTGCAGGAACTATCCTAACCACCCCATTTACACTTGCTTATTTTCAAATTACAGCTAATGATGCATTCAAGAAAAACCAGACAAGTAAAATTTCTCTTAGAAACAATACCAAACAATATTGCAAGTCAGCTCAGGTCACTACATGCACACAATCATATGGATAAAGACACAGTTTTAACTCCTAAATAGTGATAAGATAACTATATTAAACTTTATTTGCATAATAAGGTAGCTTATGTCCATAACAGACCTACATCTCTCCCCAGCTACCTCAAAGAGAAGGTATAAATAAATTTCCCATTAGTTTAGTCATGCTTGTGTGCATTATTTTGTTTAATTTTTCCTTTTTTTTTTCTTGGTGGTGGGGAGAATTTAAGGTGCTAAAAGAAATGTGCGGAATGGAAACTCATTTGATGCTAGTACTATTTAGCATAAATGAGTATGAAAATCATCTTCAATGGCATAAGAATTACATGCAATGCATTCTTAACAAAATATGATAAATATGCTGAAAAGATATGTACAAAAAGCTTCCTGGAAAAAAAAAATTACAACTGCCTTTGTAAAACTTGATCCTTCCTCATATTCTGCCTAAATAGATTTTAACTAAACAAGATATTGCTTCTTGAGTCGGCTGATACTAATTTCAGTCATGGAATATACAGAAAAATACAACAGATAGAAAAAAAAAAAAGGAGGGGGGGGGACTATGAATTTGTCTTATTAGATGAATATCTGATTATTTTCGGCAAGTGGCGTATTCTCTGGGAATTCGGGACCAAGGTGCAAAAACTTCTTCCAATTCTACATAGGGGAAAGCAAAAGAGATTGACTTGGAAAGAAACACTTGAGAGTGAGACTTGGTATTTCAGCACATATTGTAGCTTCTGCAGAAGATGGATTTAGGCCTTGTTTAAGCCATATTTTTTTCTCCTTAAAATGAAAAATATAACCGTTATCCATTATATCAACATTTAAATTCAAATTTTCTCTCTTGTGTGGCCCCAATAACGGCTATATTTTTCATTCTCATTTTCAAAAAAGTTGGCTCAAACAGGGGCTTAGACTGAAAAGTAGGGCTGAACAACGAAATCGTCAAACCACAAAACCAAACCGAAATCTCTTTTTAAAAACCGTTGGTTTAGATCGACGTGGATCCGTCAACCTTTTGAATTTGAACCAAACCAAACCGTTTCAAAGTGGTTTGATTTAAGTTTCAAGTTTTGCAAATCGTTCATGAAAAAATCTAAAAATAAAATCAACTTAAACTTATCCAACCCAAATAAAACTAAATATATCCCAATTAAATAGATACATCAATATTATACCCAACCCAATTTGGAAATTATCTATCATAATTAATTTAACTAAATTATACTCAATTACCCATCGTTATCACAATTTATAAATGCAACACGCTCAAATTGGCTAAAGTGTTGAACATTTACAGCTGAACCATATTCATTGGTCGCACATCACAATTAAGTAAACAATTAAATCTAAATTTTAATTTAAACTCACATAATTTATTTTCCTTCCACTAACAATATATTCGAACTTTGGGTATCTTCGGGTCGTTTTATCCAATTTTTCTTATTTTTGGTAATTATTTGCTATATTTTATTGATAGTTATGTTGTTTTGTTCTAATTTGTATTGGGCTCCCTCAAATTTGTAGTTGAACATTATTTTGTTTATTTGCGTCTCAAATTCTTGATCATGTCAATTTATTATTTATTTTATAACTTCGTTGCTAGATTTTACTATTAATTGCTAAAATAATTTGATGTATTACTTAAATGGTCGTTGTGAAGGTTTGACCAATAAGCCTTTCGACATATTATTATGTTGGAAAATGAATGCAAATAAGTACAAGATTGCCTCAAAAAATGTTGAAGATAAGTTAACTATCCAAATATCCCAAATTGCTTCCGAGTCTGCATTGCCTTTTAGTTGTGAGCTTCTTGATTCTTTACGAGTTTTGAGGCAAAAATTGTTGAGTCGGTGTTTTTCACTAAATTATTTCTATCATGTTGTATTGTAATGATTAGGCCCCCGTTTGAGCCACATTTTCCATCCATAAAAATGAAAAATATGACTGTTATTCATCACATCAAACCATCCATTTTGAATTTCTATCTCTTATATGGTGCCCAATAATGGCTGTATTTTTCATTCTCATTCTAGAAAACGGTGGCTCAAACGGGGCCTAGAAGTGTAGAATTTTTGTTTGTAATATTTTTAGTGATACTAATATTTATATTTTAAAGTGAAATTTTAGACTAAGCCCCTGTTTGGTACACATTAAAATTTTCATTTTCATTCTTCTACTCATTTTCAATCACATTCTTCAATAAAATAATATTTTCCATCACATCAATAACTTTTCCTTCTTTTCAAACCACACATTCTCCATCAATATACTATTCCAAAATACATTATTCCAAAATAATGTGGCTCAAACACACCCTAATATTTATAAATTAACTTGTTCGATATATATTATTATTATTTTTTGTTTGTTAAACCGAGGCAAATCGAAAAAAGTTGTTCGGTTTAGAAATTGAAGTGGTTTGATTTGGTTTAAAAAAAAAAAAAAAGATAATTGGGCCAAAAATAGGCCCCTCCGATTTTGGGCCTGAGGCATAGGCCTCATCTGCCTCACCACAGAACCGGCCCTGCTTGCAATTAATCCAAAATAGATGAAAAAATGAAAAATAAATGAAAAAAAATGAGGAAGTAATATTGAGATGATGAATACCCCAAAATTTTTTTTTTTTTTTTTTTTAATTTTAAATATTTATTTTTTAATTTTTTTATTTGGTTTAAAAAAAAAAAAAAAAAAACTGCTTTAAGCGGTTCGGTTTAGAAATTGAAGTGGTTTTTCTATTTCACGCTTACTTTCCAAATTAGACTTTCAATTTTGTTAATCTGTTTTAATATGAACATATTTTCGATTTCTGAGGAATCATTATTGGTCCATCTAGAGGATTATGCCTCACTTTGCCTAACTAAACCTTTTCATGCCTTTCTAAGCATTGTCCACAACAATCCTATAAACTAACTACTTGCATTCACAGTAGTGACCTACTCATTAAGCCTCAAAAGCAAGGAGAGGCCATCACAAAACACAATTTATTTTGCAAATCAGAAATATGCAAGATCTAGCCGAAAGTGATGATTCAAGTAAGCATGGCTTCATGGCATACCAAACTGGGAGAGGGATGGTACATTACATTAACCTTGCAAATAAAATTTTCTTAAGTTTCCCTTAATAACTAAAATCATCATCACCATCCCAAAGAAAAAAATAAAAAAATCTGTGCTCCAACCAAAAAGGGGCGTTGGAAGAAACCGCAAAAAAAAAAAGGATAACAATGAGCAGTTGAAGAAAAGTAAGTCAGGTTACAAGAATCAACAACAGTTAACAGAAGTATTTAGAGCTACAATTGACTTCTTTGCATTCAAAATGACCAAGAATAGGATTTAGCTGGCCCACAATTCATACATCTTCCGTACAATTAACTACTTACCAATCACCCAATATAGAAGGGCCCTATCCTGATGATGCTAACACGGTTGAATGAATATTGCAATATAGCTAAGAAAACAAATTTCCAAAACTAGAATCCTTAAACCATTAAAACTTGATTTCTATATTTGGATAAAAATTGACAAATTGGTATTGATATAAAATCGGGCTAACTATATTTTGCTCAATTTTCCTACAGATTTATAATTGCCTTCTACCTTCAATTGGTCTTTATTAGGCAACAAGTTCTTTCTTTTACCTCTCCCGTGAAGCTCTAACCTTGATTTTTGCATTAGGATATTACTGAATAATAAATATCCACACCAATCAGGGTAATCATAAAGAATCTAATTTTTATCTTTTCCGTCCTCAATGGACATTATAAATAAATTTGCTTTTATCACAAAATATCAAGAATCCAAACTATAAATGCAAAAACTTAAAGAGCCACTGAATAATCATTTCAATTCATCAGCTTCATTACAAAAATCATATACTATACACAAAACATACAAAAATAATTTAACAGAGAGAGCAAGTGCACACTAACACTAACCTGTTCGCGGAGGAGACAAATGAGAATATTTTGTCAGATATTCCCCTTCTAATTCCCTATAAAATATTATACAACAAAACAGAAAATAATTAATCAAAATGTTACAATCACAAACAATTAATCGTAATCACACCGTCAAATTCATCATACGCGTAAACATCTACGAATATATAAATATATGTACACACTTATGCAGAGAAGTATAGAGAGACGAACCCTAGAAGCGAACAGGAAATGATGAGAGAAACATAGAAGAGACAAGCAATATAAATATGAGATAGGATCTAGAAGTACACAGTTTAAAAATGACAAGAAATGAAATAATTATCCTCTACCTACAATTTATTTGTTTTGTCAAGTTCTGATTGGTCCTTTACTATTACAGCCAATAAAAAATTAAGTTGTAGCAAAAACGAAATAAATCGAGTGCACAGGATTATTGTAAAGTGAAAATGGGTTACGTGTGATGGTATATGATCTGTCATTTTAAAATACTTTAAACTATTTAAAATTGACACAGTCACATCATACGTGGCATGATTTGCTCGGTTTAGTTTTAATTGAACCGACTTAAGGCATGGTGATGGTGCGAAGTACATAAACATGAACCAGTATCTGTTTAGGCTTTTAGGGTGTGTAAGAGGAAATCACACCAAACAGACATTTTCTTTCGCATTTTAAAGCTTCAAATTTTTAAATTTTTTATTCATTTATCAAGTTTTTATAATTTTATAAAATTAAAATAATATATATACTCACCCCACTTTTTACCCACCCCACTACCTATCCCAAATAACTTTATTTTAAAAATAACATCATATCCAAACCCTAATCCATTTCATATCTTCTCCCTCTCTCACCCGCCGCCTCCACCCCTTCTCCCTCATCTCCTCCTTTCTCCCTCCCCCTCCATCCTTCTCTCCTCCCTTTCTTCCCCCCCAGATCTGCTGCTGCGACGCAGCA
>CAIGRF010146439.1:0-10291 GCA_903798235.1 Fraxinus ornus
ATAATACAGGTAAGATTCCCTAATGTCTTCTTCCAACGAATTAACTATCCATGCCATTACCATGGAGTTCTGTGCATCCCAAACAGTGTAGGCTGGGTCGTCCTCCTCTGGCTGTTTTGTAGTTCCAGTGACATACCCAAGACGCCCACGACCACGAATCACCATTAGGGCAGTCCGAGACCATTGCAGAAAGTTTCTGCTGTTCAGACGGGTGGTGGTAAGTTGAAGGGAAGTATTTTCAGAGAGGGAGGTTATGGGAAGGAAATTTGAAGTGTTGGGTGCACTCGTAGAGATAGGCTCAGAGGATACTGTGGAGTTTCTTGAATCCTCATCTCTGCGTGCACCTGTAATGGTTGTCTTCTCCATTCCACTTACTCAAGTAACCCTAAGCTCTGATACCATGAAACCGGGGAGAGAGGAGTAGAAGTAGAGGCAATAATAGAAAAGCAATTATATTACATTCAACCGTTTACAACCCTATTTATAGGGATAGAAATCATACCAAAGAAAAAAAAGGTAATATATGCTAGATCTCTAACTAAGGAAATAATATATCTATTTTCTATAATAACCCAGTACAAATTAAGCACCAAATATTCTGGAATCTCCAACACTTTTGTCAAGGAAACTGGAATTAAAAATTTGACAATATTTAGCGATACTGCTCCTACATTTTCTCAGTCTGTCTAGAATTGATATAGTTTTTTAATTCTGTTATATTTGCCTTCTGTGCTTACTTTTTTGAATTGACCTCAGGGATCAAGACTCACAGCTTTTGAGTTGGTGCATGACAACATTCTTGCCACTCTTATAGCTGATTCTGCTGCCGCAGCATTAATGAAAACTGGGCAATTGAATGCTATAATTGTCGGGGCTGATCGTGTCGCAGCTAATGGTACTGGAAGGCATTTTCTACCTAGAATTGAATTCCCATGCTAAATTTCAAATTTCCCTCAACTATTTGATCGTATTTTAGGTGATACTGCCAATAAGATCGGAACATACAGTCTTGCTGTTTGTGCAATGCATCATGGTATCCCGTTTTATGTGGCCGCTCCTTTCACTTCGATTGATCTGTCACTTTCTTCTGGGCATGAAATTGTTATAGAAGAAAGATCTGCAAAAGAACTCTTGAATGCACGAGGAGGACTGGGAGAACAAGTTGCTGCTTCTGGAATTTCTGTTTGGAACCCTGCTTTTGACGTTACCCCGGCTAACATTATTGGTGGAATCATTACGGAAAAGGTCTCTCTCTCTCTCTCTCGTTCAGTTGCTCATGCTCACTCACACTTCTTGACACTCCATCCATTCTAATGTTTTTGTGCACATCTTTCAGTTGTAGCGCCTTATTTTCTCTTTTCACTGCTTACAAATCTCCAGGGTGTCATAACGAAAGAAGGGAGTGATTCGTTTGATATTAAGAGTTTCATACAAAAGGTATTGAGCAAGCAGTAATATAGAAGCGTGATATCCTACTATCAGTGATGAACATTCCTCGATCAGAACAGATACTCATGGTAGCCTGTGGCTGATACTTCCAAGTGTTACCATCAGGTGGCATCAAGCAACTCATAATGCTGTAGGTGTCTTACATGAAGAAACGTTTCTTTATGCGTAATTTATTTGTGGTTTAAGTGAACGAATCCCATGCTTTCTTTCGCGTGTTTACTGCCTGAGGGTTATTTGTGCAGTAATGAGACAGCACGTTTTGTGCGCTTACAACTGTTAAATCCTTGTGATGATTTCGACAATAAAATAAAAAATAACATAATATTTAAGAGTTTCGTCAATGATGTGAATAGTTTGTAGTATTGCAGATTTGTATCTATGCAAAAGGATATCCGAGCTCTTTATTTTTAGATCTTTACTGTGTACTTTGATAAATAACAATCCTTCATTAATACCCGCTTGCGTTTTTAATAATTGGACTTCACTTGAATGAAATATTAATGAACTCCAACATGGAAATGCTGCATTCAGAGAGGTTATTGAGATTTTGGCTAAAGAAGTAGATAAACAAAAAATTATCAAAAGCCTCAAATACAGTGAGCCACTAGGTTTCTTGTAGTTATGATGACACACACGTTCGCTCAAAAAATTATGCTGTTGATTTCAAAGAGTTCCTGATGCAAGCAAAATTATAAGAAAAATGTTTGTCTGACCTCATGTTATACATTTCTAGATTTGTTCTGTCTCACTAAAAATGTTTTTAATGCTGATATCATAAGTTAAAATGTACAATGTTTACAAAAGTTTTTCTTTAATGCAACATGTTTAGACATGGAATGACAAAAGTAAGCATGGTTAAAATGAACGTCTACATGCAGAGACTCTTCTAGAAGGTTGAATCTTAATCTCTCCTATTTCTCAGTTATTTTCTTCTCCTATTAAATAAATGCTAAAGATGATATTTAATTCTAGTCGGAATCCATTAGAGAAAAAATTTGAACTAGACCATCTATTCATAGACATTAAAAATATTTCTATTTAAATGCCACCTAAATTACAATCTCTATAAAACACATTCAAGATGGTCTAACAACTCATTTCATACATGTTGAGTTGGTCTCTCACAAAGTCCAAAACTAGATAACGAGTCATCTATGTTCTCAGTTACTCGAGTCTCAAAACCAGGTACAAAAATAGAGTTGTTTTAAGTTAATATGCAACATAAATCTCAAAGCAGCATCAAATTTTGCAGGCTTCCCTGTCTGTTCTCCCCCTTCTTACTGCCCTCCATTCCCAAGCAATAAATTCTCTCCACGTATGAAAAGAACAATTGACTACCTAACATAAGTTCAGTTTAACGTAGGCAACAAAAAAATTTGATGTTCAAGAAGTGGTTCGAAGCTTCAATAGTAATATTCCAAGAAATGTTTAAAACAAAAACAACAATCTTCACAATAACTAAACAAAACATCAATTCATAAACCAAATTAAGATGACAACACTTTCTCTAGCAAGTTCTCAAGTTCTTCCATGCATATTTCATTAGAGGAACCATTGGCTTCAAGCCCTCTGAAACAGGGGCGGAGCCAGGAAAGTAACTCAGTATGGGCACAATGTATCGATGTTGAACGTCGAGTTTTCGTTTATTGGATTTCGTTTATGCAATTGAAAGGGAAAAAAATGAAACAATATCATCACAAGCATTAAAAGTAATCAAAAATTATTTTTAAAGAGAATTCCTATTTTGCAATTCTTAACCTTGGAACTAGTGATGTGAATCACATTATCTAAGCTTATCAGATAATAAATTGAGTCGATACAAAGGAATAAAAATCAGGAAAATAATCATAACAATACCAAAAAAAAAAGACATGACGCTAGATAATGTGTAGGTCTTGCGAATGGGCCGTTTAGCAAAAAAAAGGAAAAAAAAATTGAGCCCAGAAGTTCAGGCTGCCTTATTGGGCTCCGCCCCTGCTCTCAAATCCACTCATCAGCGATACTGAAGATGAGAAATTTGAATTAGTATCAGTATTAGTGCCAACTCCACAAAATTAGAAATGAGAAAGGAAACAAAATATTTTAACAGTAATCCCGAAATTAGCTTGATGAACATCGATTGTTACTGTAAAACTATATAATGAAAGAAAATCAGATCGGGCGTGGCTGAGGGAGAATCACAGTAGCTGACGGCAGCACTTTTGGTGGCGACTGGTTTTTTATGCCTAGGATATTGGCAACGATTTCTAATTTGATGCGAGTTCCAAATCCCATTTTCGCCTCTCTCGGAAACCCTAGCTTCGATATCGAAAGGGAATGAGAATGTAGGTTGTAATTTAAGCTAATTAGAAGTTGGAGGACGGAAATTGATGTTAATTAATAATTGGAGGAACTAATTGAACTTTATCAATAGTTGAGGATGAAATTGTTGTTAATTTATAGTTTGAGGACCGAATCAAACATCCGTAATAGTTTCATAGTGTAATTGATGTTCATCAATAGTTGGAGGACGGAATAGAACTTCCCTAAAATTGTTGAAGGATGAAATTGATGTAAAACAGTAATCAGATGACCGCATTGAACTTCACTAATACTTGAAGGATGAAATTGATGTTAACCTTTAAATGGAGGGCCAATTTAAACTTTCCTAATAGTTGAAGGTTGAACTTGATGTAAAACAATAGTTGGAGGAACAAATTACACTTTATATTAGTTGAAGGATGAAATTCGTGTTAATAAATATTTGGAGGACCAAAGGATGCAATTGAAGTTCAAGATTAGTAGGATGATCGAAATGAACTTCCCCAGTAGTTGAAGGATAAAATTCCTATTAAATAATAGCTGGAGAACTCAATTGAACTTCTCAATAGTTGAAGGATGAAATTGATGTTAAATAATAGTTGGAGGAGCTAATTGGACTTACTTGACACTCGAGGGATGAAATTCATGTAACACAATAGTTGGAGGAGAAAATTGAACTCTCCATATACATGAAGGATGAGTTTAATGTTAATTAATAGTTGGAGGATCAAATTAAACCTCTATGATACCTAAAGGACGCAAATGACGTTAAAATATAGATGGATGACCGAATTGGACTTCCCCAATATTTGAAGAATGAAATTGATATTAATGAGTAGTTGGAGGACCTAAACGAACTTCCCAAATAGTTAAAGGATGCAATTCATGTTAATTAACAGTTGAAGAACCTAATTCAGCTTCGCAATAGTTGAAGAATGAAACTTTTATGAACTAATGTTTAGAGCACCAAATTTGTTGAGGTCTGAACTTGACGTAAACTAATATGCGTAGGACTAAATTTTACTTATCTAATAGTAAAGGACGAAATTGATCTTCTCGTATACTTGGAGGATGATTTGATGTTAATTAGAAGTGGGATGATGACTAAAATTAACTTATTTATCAGTTGAAGGTTGAAATTAATGTAAAACTTTAATTGTAGGTCCAAATTGAATTTTCTTATACTTTGAGGATGAAATTATTATTATCAATATTTGGACGACCAACTTCAGTTAATGGAAAATTTGAATTAAGTCATCCAACTATATAGAAAGTTCAATTTGTTCCTGAATTCCCACTTTCAACTATCAGGTAAGTCGAATTAGGTCCTCTAACTACTATTTAACATCGGTTTAATCCTTCAACTATTGCGAAAGTTCAATTCCACAATCCCACTATTCCTTAATGTCAATTACATCCTTCAATAGTTATGGAACTTCAATTTCATCTTGCAACTACATTTAGGGCCCGTTTGATTCTCATTATTGTAGAATGAGAATGAAAAATATAATTGTTTTTGAGCCCCACACAAGAGATAAAAATTCAAAATTGGTGGCTTGATGTGATGAATAACGGTCATATTTTTTTATTTTTATGGATGAAAAATGAGAAACAAACAGGAGCTTAACATCAAACTGTAATGCAAAGTTCAATTTAGTCCTCTAACTAATTTTTACATTAAATTCATCCTTCAACTATTAGGTAAGTGCAAGTAGGGTCTCCAGCTATTTCTGGTCATCCAACTATTCTTTAACGTCATTTACATCCTTCAGTTATTGACGTAGTTTAACTTAGTCCTCTAACTAATTTTGACATCAATTTCATCCTTTTGCTAAGTTTAATTTTATCATTTTGCTATTGGGTCCTCGAACTACTAATTAGTACAAATTTCATCCTTCAATTATTGGGGAAGTTCAATTCGATCATCCCACTTTTCATTAATCTACAACTATTTTGGGAATTCCAATTTGGTCCTCCAAATACTAAGTAACCTCTATTTCATCCTTAGTATATTTAGGAAAAATTTATTTGGTTCCTCCAACAATTGTTTAACCTTAATTTGAACCTTTAAAAGGTAATTAACATCTTCAACTAATAGGGAAGAATCTAATTTGGTCCTCCAAACATTGCTCAACGTCAGTTCCGTCCTTAATATATGGCGTGTTTGAGCCACATTATTTTAGAAGAATGTATTTTAAAATAGTAGATTAGTGGAGAATATGCGGTTGAAAAAGTAGGAAAAGTTATTGATATGATGAAAAATATTATTTTATTGAAGAATGTGGTTGAAAATGAGTAAAAGAATGAAAATGAAAATTTTAATGTGTACCAAACATGGGCATATTAGTAAAATTTAATTTTGTCCTCAAACTATTAGGAAAGTTCGATTATGTCCTCCAACTAATTATTAATATCAATATCATTCTCATTCCAGTAGGAAAATTCAATTTGGTAAATCCAACTACTAATTAACGTCAATTTCATCCTTTAAATATCATTTAACATCAATTTAATCCTTCAACTATTAGGAAAGTCCAATTTGGTCCTCAAACTACTAATTAACATCAATTTCATCATTAACTATTAGGGGAGTCTAATTTGGTCCTCCAACTACTAATCAACATCAATTTCATCCTTCAAGTATTAACTAGCATCAATTTCATCCAACAAAATTAAATGCACTTCATAGGGTCTGAAACGAAACAAAAATCCCAGCAAAAGCAATCAGATATTGTCCTAGCACACTCAAAAATAACATAACAGTGTGCTTCTTGAGCATTCACATTGAAATTATAATTCACCTATTAACGGACAAACAACGATCACAATCCCTGGTTTTGCTTGAGCAGGAATATGAATAAACGCAATTAGTTGTAATTCCCGAAATGGGTCGAAACCTGATATGACGGCTTCAAAGTCTTCCAATTGCTTCCCCCTCGGAAACCAGAGCTTCGCTAAATCTTGCTTCTTCATCTCCTGCTTCTCAGGCCTGCATAAATTTTTCACCTTTTTAGTTCTTATTGTCAGAATTTTGTATGTATTATTTACCTTGAATATTTAAAAGTACGAGCGATTAATAAGTCTCTTTCACTTTCTTAGTTCTTTTTATTAACGAAAATATATTTTGGATTAAAACCACCATAAGTGTACGGTTCGTTAACAAGTAATAAAGTGGACTTTTTGAGCCCGAGTATCGTCCCATGAAGATTGATTAGTTCAATTCTTATTACCTTAACCTTAAACGAAACTAGAATAAAGTGATATTTTGTTGGGATGAAATTATAGCTAAAACAATGCTAAGTATGTGGATAAAAATGATTTAACTAAATTAAATGCAAACGGTGTTAAATGTAAGTTGGAGTGTTTTAAATTATCATGAATGTATTAGGATCACGAATCCCTATGTAATAATTCTTATTAAACTACGTTCTACACTTTGACAACACGGTGAAATATTAACAAATCAATGTTTCTAAATTATTCAACACTCTCTTGAGTAATGTCAAACTTATTCTCATATATGACCCGACTATATCTCTATGACGGATACGAACATACAAGAATGCATGAGTTTTTATGAATACTTAAAGATTCACACATGGCATAGCGGTATATTTCTATCCCCTATCGGATCATATGATAATTTATATATGTCGAACATATTCCCCTTCTTTCGAATGTATGTAATAAGCCACCACACTCACACAATTACGTGCAAAATAATTATGGAGAAAATAAGATCTTATAAATCATTCAAATATGCAAAAACGTGTTTTTATTGTCAAAAATGTAAAACTAAAAAATAAAAATCATATTACATAGATCATCGTTCCCTAATATAGATAAATCTAGCCTAACATATTATGAAGAAGAAACATAAAGAATATTGAAGAATCGACATCACCCAATATAATTCTTGAATTTATTCTCGTGTTCTTGATTTCGATCTTCGTGTTCTTTGCTTGTTCTCTGCTCCAAAAACTCTTCAAAATATGTTGTAATGCACCTTGGTTACTTCTGGACGACCTTAGGGTTTTAAAATGCATCACAATATTCGTTTTTATAAGAGTTGTATTCAAATTAGGAAACTAGAAAATTTTCCCCTATTTGGCCTAAAAAGTGGGGCGGCTGCCTAGACATAAGAAATGGCCCCTGTTAATGGGGTTTCGGTATAATTGGGCGGCTGTCCAGTTATAAATTTTTTTTCGAATTTTCCTTTCAGTCATTTTCTTCATTCTTTCTTCCATTTTGGTCCTCCACATTAAAGTACTTCAATTTTAGTGCTCCAATTTTTACTCAAATGCATATTAGTTTTGTATTTGATACAATTGAGTCATTTTCCGCTATCTTTGCATTCTTTTCTCCAATTGTTCATCAAACATTGAGTTTTACTTATAAAATGAAATATAACATAAGTTAGATAGTATTTTATCCAAACAACAATAAAATATCATCGTTTAGAACCTCGAATAAGTGTAGAAACTATATTTATCACTTATAATAGATTTTTTTTTAATCTCAATTAGGGATAAAAATAAGTTAGAAACAAAAGTATAAAAATGAGCAAAAGCTAAAAACGTTTATTTCTATTAAAATATGACGTAATTATTAAAAATTGTGGAATGAATATGATTACCCTTGCAAAAATTGTCTTTAATAAGTTGAGCATTTACATTCTCAAACTTCTATTTCAAGCCCACAATCTTTAACCTTCGAAGCAATTGTATCCCCAATAATTAATTTTTGTATGAACAGATCAGTATACCCTTATTTTGAAAAAAATAAAAATAAAAGAATCTAATAGTACATTTAAATCATCAGTAGCATGTATTAAAGGACATGCAGTTCCCACTTCCCAATTTACTTTATATATGAGTTATTGTTTTTCAACTTATTTTATTACATTTTGTAGGAGAAAATTTGTCAGAATTTCGTTATATTCTTATAATTAGAAACAAGTCAAGGTTAGCTTTATTAATGATGAATTTAGCGCACAGCTAGTGTTCATCATCGATCATGTCTCTAATCCAATAAAGTTGTTGACCGTAAAATTACAATCAATAAACTCCTCTCACCTAGTTTTTCTTTTCCTAAACTCTCTAAATTCAATGCTCAAATAGAAGAGGGAAAATGACTATTCAGGAGGGAAATATTCGAATTTGCATTCCTTCATTCTTTTACTCGGTAGTATTTATATATTTCCATGTGGGTTGTGGGTCATTCTAGAACACAACATGTGACGGTCATTTATTGGTGAATGGTAACTAATTATGTTATGTATTTACATGTTATTTATTGATTTAGAAGTCATGATTTTCAGATTTACCCACGCGTGTCTAAATAACAGCTTTTGAAGCCATAATAGGGTATGGTTCGCCCCTTCTTTTCTACAAGCTTTATACGTTGTCACTATCCTTGCGTCTCTTTTGGGCTTCACCTAAGTGGGTGAGCTCGCAAGATAGATTTCTTGATTTGACATCAACGAATGTCCTCGAAGTCTGATTTTATTATTCATCTTAAATCTAGGACTTGCGTTTTATTTTATTACTGAGATGCGAACATAAAGATAGTATTGTTTGAGCATGTTTCTCTTCGTTTATTGCGGCTGACGTGTGCTATGTTGAGAGGACGCGCCACGATTGCAATTGTTTTCTGCTGCGTTAATGGGCATGTTTGAGTATTTTTTAGGTTAGTGGCCCATGTGTGCTCAGTGTGCGCGTAGACTACGCATGATATCACATGTTCATTTAAAGTCTTGATTAGGCATCCCTTAGTATTCGATGGTTAAGATTGGTCGAAAAAATTCAAACAACTTTGATTGTTTAGCATGATTCAATAGCCTATGCCTTTCGTTTATAACTTACAAATAGGTCATTCATTTTCAGTGTGTCTTCATTACTCTTTCTTCGTCGTTCTTCTTGCTGGGCATATTTTTTGGTGATTATATCTCCCACCTTCTTTTGCTTTTCTCCAAAAATTCTTCATTAGGTATGTGTTCTGTTTTCATCTTTTTCTTGTAATATTTTTTATTACAATGTCTTCCCAAAATGATTCCAAAAATATGTCTTATAATTCTGACACCGAGAGTTCTAGATATAGGGATGATTCCTTGCTTTTTTTCACCTTTTCGTAGAAGCACTGTATATTGAGGCGTTACCTTACTCTACAGTTAATTATTCTGGTACTTGCATTAACCTAGAACTTCTTATATAAGGGAAAAGTTCTCATCCTAGGGTTAAGGTGCGCAACGAGGTGTGCGAACCTTTGAGTGAGTTTGTAAGCCTTGATGAGAATGATGAGGATGTTTTTTAAGCTTCGGGAATTTTTACCAATCTTACCGAAGGATTAATTTAACATCCCTGATGATATAGAATTACTGTTAGTGGTGGCAACGAGCCGAGCCGGAAAAAAAAAGCTCGAGCCGAGCCCGAGCTTTTTTAGTCCGAGCTTTTTTTAGCTCGAGCCGAGCCCGGCCAAAAAAAATGAGGCTCGGCCCGAGCGTTCTGCCCGAGCCGGCTCGCGTTTTATTTTATTTTTATGT
>CAIGRF010146439.1:16014-37439 GCA_903798235.1 Fraxinus ornus
GGACAATTTACATGAAAAACAAAGTCAAACGACCACCAAAAGATTCAAAATTTCAACATTTTTCAGGTGGAAAATTATACCAATCAAACACTATTAATTACAATTCTCAGTAAAACAATTTCTATGTAATTCAGTTATCTGGAATTCATTTTCTTTCCATCCATTTTTCACTTTTGCAATCAAACGGACCCTAGCATGTTTGGCTGAGTCTAAAAAAAGAAGCAAACCAGCTTTTTTAGCTCGAGTTTGGGTGTGCTTATATAAGCTTATAAGCACCGGGGCCCACTACTTTTTGATAAACAAATAGTGGGTCCCATGCAAGTCATTGGGGCTCGACGGCAACTTATTCAAGATTCCCCTAATGGCATTTGGACCTTAGATTTCTTGCTGATCATGAGACATTTTACCCTTTTGAATTCACAAGCTTTTTAATGACTTCAAACAAAGTACTTAGGAGCCATTTTATGCTATGGTTTGATGTTGTAATGAGAAGAGTTAGTACTAAGAAAACAAGGATAAAGCATATGTATTCTATTGGTGAAACGAAAATAAAATGTTAAGACCCACTTTCATCAGTAAAACCTCTTCGTCAATTTCTTTCGACACGCATCATTTCCGTCATTAGGTATATTTATAATTTGGTATAATGTTCCAAGTAGCAGGCAGATGTTTATAGAAACTTCACTATTACATAGCTCAATATTTGCATTGAGATCCTGCAAACTGGCTGGACACATTGTGACTTGTGAGTAAACAATGAATTGATGCAATGGCTTCTGCAAATGTCATTTTTTGGTAGAAAAATGTGATAAACTCATTCTACTGTTGTGTAGAGTGAAGAAGACACGTTTTCAGTGGACTCATTTGTCTGCTTTGATTGCCACCCCATCAGTAATTATCTCATAAGGGCTTCTGAATACGATCCATCCTGTTTGTGTTATGGCTGTAACTATTGCAATTGTTGATGGTACTTCCACACTTTCCAATCTGAGATGAATGCGAGTCTTTGCAGCCAGCCTGCTTTTTAATTCTTCAGTTCACATTGTTGAATTACATTACAGATAGATTTGCACCATCCTATACTACAGAAAAAATTATAGGTTTATCTAGAAGTATTTTAAGTAACTTGTACTACATTTTTATTTTATTGCAATTATTGAATAGATTAAGTTTTCTTAAAAGCCGATTTTCATGAATGAGATCTTCAATTGAAAATTTTATTTTAAGCAGGAAGAATTAAAGTCTGTTGAAAGCCTCCAACCGGCTTCTCGAGCCTGTAAAGAGTATGTCATTTTTCCATGAATGCCTTGCTTAAATTCTAGAAGTATTTATGGATTACCTGTGGATGGAACAAATAGAAGTTTAACACTGTTTTTCCTTCCTTGAAACGAGCCAATTATGCACCTAGATCATTACCATTGCTCGCAATTAAACAAAATGTTAATTTGGCAGGGTTGTTGATTTTGTGTCGGGAAATACAGATCCTCTTATACCTGTGTAAGAAAAAAACTTGAATATCTTTTCCTCGGATCCTACTACAAAATGGTGATTGCTCACTTTTGTATTTGTATTTTTGGTTAATCAAAGCAGAACTAGGAAGACTCGCAGATCTTGTAACTTATCTTGTGGCTTCTGGAAATGGCTCTGGTACATGCTTCTTAACACTCAGCCATGTCTCATGTATTATATATTTTTATTGAAGATATCTGTTTCATCAAATGCTTAAACTAGGATAAGTAATGATTTGAGACCTTAATTCTGTTGGTTTAAGACAAAACTCCTAGTCTGTTTAATGATTTATACTTCCAAGTGATTAACTCTTTAATGTGTGTGGAATATTTCATTCAATTGAAAAGGACTAAAGTTAGATGCAATTGCGAATGCAAAATCAATGATCGATGTACATTTTTTTCTGAGACTAGATTTTGAAGGATGACTAGGAGTATGACTCTTCACAGTTTCCTCTTTATGTCTTTATTTTTTGGTTTGATCCCATATATGTTAGCAGGGAAAACTATTTCACGTGTTATATATGTTTTTTCGTGGATGCTTTCAAGGAGTTCGCCAGAAAATTAAGCCCAACATACATTTCTGGATACCAATCTTTGTTGACATGTTAAAGCATTAAGTCTTGGATCGTTTACTGGTATAGCAAACTCTTTACTGAAGTCAGTTGTATAGATGTCACATGGTTTGGTTTAACCATTAAAACTCATTTGACTAAAGTAGTGTCTCTTAGTTGTTTCTTCCCAAGTCTTAGTAGACAAAACGAGCTGTTATTATAAGCAGATGTGTGTAATTAAGCATAATAACAGTTTCTTAAAGACATATTCATTTGGAATGACTAAGGTGTCGATAGGTGAAAGAGGCTCATAGGTGTAACTCTTCCCAGGATATTTTTCTCTAACATAAATCCCAACAATCTTCTTCTGTTTCACGTGTAAGCACCAACATAATCTTTAATCGCCCTTGAATGAAACAACAGGCTTTTCATTCTATTTATTTCCATTAGGATATGGAACAGCCATGTGTTGTGGGATTTGTGAGCTCATCAAGATTGCATGGGTGATTTCCATGAGGAAAGATTCGTTCTTCTGAAGCTTTGAGTTGTGATGAGGTGTCGAACATGTCAGGATGGCAAAACCAGGCACATAAAAAGGCCTGACCTGGCTTGCATTTTTTGGCATGCCATGTCGGGCTGGCAAGTGCAGAAATATGCTATGCCTTGCATGGACTAAAATTCTTCGTAATATTTAAGAAGTTGGATAAGAGTATAGGACGAGCAATTTACAACTAAGAATGTATTTTGTAACGAGCAATTGTTTCTCAAAAAAGTGATAGTCAAGCCCGATATGGCAATATGAGTGAAAAACAAGTGTACTTTAATTGTCACAGAAATGTTGAGGTGGTTGGAGTAGATGAACTCCAAGATCTGGCAAGACATAATTAAACCATGTTTCTTGGAAGACTGGCAAGAACAAGACGCTAAATTTTGATGGATGAAGAGCTGTGAGCTCCTCTTACTTAGCTTCAAGCCAAAGGAAGCATACCAAATAAATATTGAATTTGAAAATGAGAGGTAGAAGCAATGAAATTCTATTTGCTCTTTTATAAACAACCAAATAGGTGCTAGATCATGAGTGTTAATACACAAAACATTTAATTCAAAATTCTAGTTATGCATTATAAATATGGAAAAACTCCCTTATTTTTGCAAATTTCATTCTCCCGATTGCCATGAATTGTGGGATTTCTGATCGTCCATACTATTTTTTGATTTCCATGAGTTGAGTCATTCTTCTGATGGCTATAAGTTGTAGGATGATTCAATTTATGCCATGATTTGTGGGATTAATTCTCCTGATAGTAAGTTGTGGGATCTTTGTTCTTTCTATCGCCATGAATTGCTAGAATATATAATTTTACTCGAATTTTTTTTTCTTTTTGCAGTCTTGTAATTTCTTATTAAATATTGCATATCATTTACCTAACACAGGTGGTCTTCAGAAAATTACCATAGTTGGGATTAGGAGGTCCCTAATTCAGATAAATAGGAAGCTCTTGTGCACGTGTGTGTGTGTGTGTGAGTGAGAGAGGGAGAGAGAGAGGAACAGAAATATACAAAAGCATGTGGACTTTTATATGGTGGGCACTGAAAAACAAAAAGGGATATTCCTTGGAAATACTTTATGTAATTTAAACAAGAAAATCCATTTTGTGATCTATCTCATTGATCATTTGATTATTATTATTATTATTATTATTATTATTATTCTTTTTTGTCTAACAATAAAAAATTTCACTTAATCTTCCAAGTTTCATTTTTTCAAGACTACTAATGTCAATTAAATAAATAGTATTTCAATAATATAATCTCGTCCAAAAATAGCGTCGTATGAAAAGAAAAAGATTTGAGACTGTGGCACATAAATGGTTTGACAATGACTGCTTGGCCGGAGTGATAGATGGAAAATGGGGTGGGGTTGCAACAATTGATTGAGTTTTTTATTTTTATTTATTTATTTATTTATTTATTTTCAGATTGTCAAATCATGTGTCGACACGTATCTTCATTATTTTTTAACTTGTCATTAAGTCTGTTTGTGTAATATAACTCAATATTTAGTATGTACACATAAGTGTGACATAAAAATATAGCAAACTCGACCATATAACTCGGCATTTTTAAGTGAAAAGATACATTAATTAACAACATTTAGACAATATTCGATTTTTCTAAAAAATTAGATTTTAATAATTGATGGACTTTGATCAAATTGTGGTTCACATGAAATACGTAATTATAGATGAATTTTAAAAAAATGATGACCAAACAAGGACTTGGTCAGTGTCTCTCTCATTTTCAACTATATATATATATTTCTCAATAACTTTTTAAAATGTCAGATTGATTATTTATTGATTTTTAATTTCCTACTTCCTGTCGAGGAACAGGAATATACAAAAGCATGTGGACTTTTATATGGTGGGCACTGAAAAACAAAAAAGGATATTCATTCGAAATACTTTATGTATAATATAATAAAACAAGAAAAGTTATTTTGCGATCTATAATAATTTAATATATCATTAATATCTCATTGATCATTTGATTATTATTATTATTATTATTATTTGTCTAACAATAAAAAATTCCACTTAGTCTTCCAAGTTTCATTTTTTCAAGACTACTAATGTCAATTAAATAGAAAGTATTCCATAATCTCGTCCAAAAATAGCGCTTTATTAAAAGAAAAGGTTTGAGATTGTGGCACATAAATGGTTTGACAATGGCTGCTTGGTCGGGGGTGATTGATAGAAAATTAGGTGATAGGATGTTGTGACAACAATTGATTGAGTGTTTTTTTTTTCTCAAATTGTCAAATCATCTATCGATACGTATCCTGCCTATTTTTTAACTTGTCATTGAGTCTGTTTGTGTAGTATAACTCAATATTTAGTATGTACACATAAGTGTGATATAAAAATATAGCAAACCAAAAGACAGCCTCTTTGGGGACCATTAAACTGATGCTCTTTTAGCAAACCAGTTGATGGATTTAGGAATGTTAAAAAAACCCGACAAATCTGATACCCGCGACTTAATCGGGTATTCGTGGAATGGACGAATCGAAGAATTTTGCCCCAGGGCGGGGACGAGTAACAGGTGTCCCGCCCTCGTTAATTTTTTTATTTTTTAGAATTCAATACTTTATATGAAAAATTTCATTAGTTCTAATAAAAAATGACAACTAAAGTTATTTGTCTCAATTTAATGAATGAGGACAATAAAATAAATTATAAAAAAATGTAAAAAAAAAAAAAAAAAAAANGCATGTAGCCAGATTTGCTGCATTTGCAAATTCCTTTCCTGCTCCTTTTGTTGCAGAAAATGCACATGTTGTTGTCCTAAATGTTTAGAGGTAAATATATTTGACTGTTGTACCAAAAATCGCCGCTGCTGCTTTTGCTTTTAGTACATTCTGAAGTAAATTTAAATGTAATACTAGTTCTTTATAATTTAAAAGATAATTTGAGTGGCATTTTATTTATGGCGGTTTTTAATATTGCTTAAATATCTCTGACCTATTTTCTGGGAAATTAGTCATTCTACTGTCGTGTTGAGACAGATCAAACTATAATCATTAACACGGCAAACTCGTAGAAGGACGTGTTCTCTTCTATTGGTAACAAGGTAAATTTCACTGTGGGAACCCAACCCTGTCCCTTCTCATTTGTGGCAATTTTGGAACGTTCTTTTTTTATCATCTCTCTTGTCCCTAACTTTCATTTATTCTTGATGATTTTCATCCATTTTTGCCGTTAAGTTCCTGTAAAAGGACTATTCTACCTTTAACCTAAAATAAACTAAAAACAGAAAAAACAAAAATAAACAAAAAAGGAAAATAGACAAATGGAGTGAAAAAGTTTTCTTTCTTCCCCAACCCACAATCCCACCCCACCAACATGGGCACCACCACACCAGCGGCGACCACCAGTAGCCACAACCTCCCTTAACCCAAAACTGTCACCCAAACCCCAATCCCACCCCCACCATCGGCACCACCATGTCTCTGCCTAAACCTCCGGCTTCAAACACAGCCCTGCCCCCCCCACTCCCTCCTTTTCAATTGGCATTGAATTGCTTCCATAATTAATCAGGCTGAATATACAAGTAATCAATAAGATAACATTGCATTATTAATCAAAACAAAACACGCACTGCGGTGATGAGTCATTAAGATTAACTGGAATATGGACCAAATTAACGAGGCCCTCCATGTTTGCGAAGAGGGAAATTTAGTTACTTTAATATTAAAATAAATAGTTCTACATATTGGCTGATTGATCTTATATTTGCAGATTCTTGACAAACTATAGTCGGGATTTGTCACTGTGTTTAACAGAGCCAAACGTTAACATAAATAATAGGAAATTAAGACCATTCAACCTCATGGATGTGTCCAAGAGAAGGCAACTGGACTCTTCACAAGATGTTGGGCATTCTTCCAAGAAATTGAACCAAATGCATTCCTACCCAACCGATTTATGCCCTTCCGTGACACGAAAGTAACTGTATATCGTTGCTTATCGCCTACATTTCTGAAAACGAGCCTTGAGGGCTTCACGGTCACCACCACATTCTGGGGCGCTTGAACTGTCACTTCATAAATAGACCTTGCAGCTCCTACATTTGTCAATTCACGGGAGTACCTTGCAACTCTAGACTTGCCAAACAGGACTGAAAACGAAGGATAGTTAAGCTGGCTGGGATCAGTAAATTTCCTAGAACATGTGATGTTTGGATGCTTCACAATGGTTTGTATATGCTCAATGGTATAGTCCAAAGAGCAAAGGAACATAATGTAGTCCTCTGGCGTGATGTCGTATACGAGACCTGGGGAGAGAGCCTTGCGTGGGTCAACATGGCCAGATCCATGAGCCCATGGGTTAGCGAATGAGTTGTCTGCAGCATCACGCAAAGGAGAATTGTTGTTATCAAGTGTGTAGGCTGTCGTCATCAATGCAGATTTGATGGCGCTTGGACTCCAATCAGGATGTGCTGCTTTCAGCAATGCAGCTAAGCCACTAATGTGTGGGCAGGACATTGATGTACCTGCATATTTCATCAGATGACGAGGAAATTAAGCATTGATATCATCAGAAAGCCTGGATTTCAAGTTTCAAGAGTGTTTAAAATCAGAGTATTATGGGTTATGTACGTCTTTGTACATCGTTTTCATAATCCACACATTCCGTTACATTGTTAGTGTCTTCTTTCCAGCTCATTCTGCTCTATGATTGAGGTACTTTAGGTAGGTCTAGTCCACTAATTGAGGTAAGATAATTTGTATGTGTTGATTAACAATATTTTGTAGGACTAGTCACATTCTTAAAGCATGATGTGAAGGCAATGTGGTGCTTTTATTGTGGGAGAATGAGAATTATTTCTAGATGCACCACAATCACAACAACTATCAATGTATTGTAAATAAATCTGCAAGGACAAAGCAAAACTGGTAATGAACAAGTCAAATTTCTGGAAGCATTCAAAGAAGGCTCTCCACTATCAATCTCTAGCCAAAATAATTGACAAATTTGTCGGGCGCGTACACAAAAGCTCCACAAACTATTTCTAGAAGTTAGGCAAAAATTGTCTTTTGTAAACAACCTTTTCATCTTTTTGAAAAACAAACAGAAAAAATGTGTTTTCTTCTATAAGAGTATCTCCAAGAGACTCTTTAAATATGAGATACTCTCTATTTTAAAAAGTCAACATATAAAATCATGTTTCAAGAGACTCTTTAAATTAACATTTTAATTTAGAGAGTGAGTTTGACTCTCCAAATTTGGAAAGCTAAACTCACTCTCTATAATTAAATGCATTCAAAGTGTTTCATGGAGAGCCAAACCCACTCTCTATAATTAAATGCATTTAAAGTGTTTCAATTTTCAATGTAGGAAAACAATAAAATAATTTAAAGAAAAATTAGTTAAAATAAAAGATAAAGAAAAACAACTAATATTTTTTGGGATAAGAAAAATTAAGTGTTAAATATAAATAGCTTGTTGGAGTACTTCAAAATTTTAACTCTCTAAATTTATAGATGCTCTCCAAATGATAGAATATGTTCTTTAAAAATAGAGAGTCTCTTGGAGATGCTCTAAGTATCTATACGTGAATGAGTTTAATCGAAACATTACCTAATATGATGTATGCACTTAATTATGTTATTCATCTTAGATTAATTCATCTGCAGAAATCAAATTCTTCACATCTTCAGTTTCTCAGGATAATTAAAACGAAGAAAAATAGAAAGAAAGGACGCATATTTTTATATGTTTACCTAACATCTTAGTAGATATATCGATATTTTATCATCCTCAAAAACCAGTGAATCTATATTGTAATTGTTGTCTATTACATCTGAAAATCAGCTAATTTCTATCTTAACCCATGCCTCAGTTCCCACCAACAGATGGATTGTATTCCAATTCTCGTGGTATCAGAACATGAACTAACTGATACAAAGGAAGAATGTGTTTATTTCAACGCAACCACTATCCATTTACCTACCAAAATTAGCAACAATACCCCATCCCTACCACACCCCCCCTCCCCCACAACAAAATAAAAAAACACACACACACAACCCCCCCCCCCCCACAACAAAATAAAAAAACACACACACACACACACACACACACACACACACACACTCCTCTTCTACTCTCCTGAATCTCGTTAACACTGCCTCCTCGAACGAGAGATAATATGACCAGTCTAAAGAATTTCTTGAAATTGTCAGTATAATTGAATAGTGTGATAAATCTATTGGGATCTTTCTATTTTCACAATTGTATAGAATTTTAGGATTCCATAATAAACTTTAACTAGTTATTAATAGTACTCCTTACCTGACACAATGTTGAACTTTGTCTTCCTAGTATCCTGCTCCAGACCAGTAGGACCAACAGCCTCGGACCAAGCAGCCAAGATATTGACTCCAGGTCCAATAACATCAGGCTTCAGTATCTGTGGAGTCACCATGTTAGGCCCTCTAGAGCTGAATGCAGCCACCACTGGTGATGGCTTCACATTCAACACCGTTCCACCAAATCCGAGCACCGCAGTCGGGTTCTTGTCCGTCTCAACGTACTTCCTTATGATATCCCCCACTTTCCTACCCACCGCCATCGCGGGTAACAAGTGACTATCCGCTACCAGCTCCTCCCCTGTTGCGGCCGTGTTGGCAAGTATCATCCCCACCCCACCAGCATCCCTCACTACAGCTCCCTTCTCCACCCTTGCGCTGATCCCTCGATCACATACAACCACTTTTCCACGCACAATGGTCGGGTCAAGTGAACCAGCCAAACACAAATTGCTTGAACTATTGCCAACCTTGTTGTAAATCAATCCCAGTAATTTTTCCCCCATTCCTTTTCCACTATACAATGACACTCCACTAAGTTTTTCACCATTACCTAAAGTAGCAATAGCTGGGAAATCCCGATCTAGTGTACCTGCACCAACAGTCATAATCCATGGAGCCACATTTGCTAATGTAGCTTTAGCAGGTCCACTGTTTCCTGCTGAACATGAAACGAGAATCCCTTTCTCCATTGCTGCAAAAGCTCCAATGGCGATGGTATCGCGATAATAAGGAACAGATCCACCGCCTAGAGATAGGGACAATACATCAACACCGTCCAGAATTGCACGCTCCATTCCAGCTAGTATATCAGACCCAAAACACCCTGTTTTCCAGCAAACTTTATAGGTCGCCACCCGGGCGTGGGTGGCCATTCCCCGGGCAATTCCAGTGGCGTACCCTAAGAGGCTTGCATTTGCAACGTTGGACCCGGCGGCGGTGCTTGCCGTGTGTGTGCCATGACCATCATGATCGCGCGGGGATGGTAATTCCTTCCCCCCAGAAGCCATATTGTAACCTCTGGAGAAGAATCGCGCACCTATGAGCTTCTTGTTGCAATTGATTTTGGGATCAAAATCAGCAGCTACCTCACACTGGCCTCGCCATCTGGACGGAACTGCTGGCATACCCACATCGTTAAACGACTTCGATTCAGGCCAGACCCCAGTATCCAACACCCCAACAATGACATCCTGAGAGGCCTGGTTCAGTTCCTGCGGGGTGTGGCCAGCCCACAATCCAAGCTCCCTCTCAAGACCCAAAAACTCAGGAGTTCGAGTAGTGTGCAAGTTATAGAGCGTGTCTTCGTACACCCCAAGTACAGAATCCGATTGCCGGAGGGACTTAGCCTCCTCGGGATCTAGCGCCACCGCGAAGCCGTTGTAGGCGGCTTCGTAGGTGTAAAGGAGGGAATCTGGGGTGGCGGAAGTGAGGGATTGAAGATGATCAGCGTACCAACCACTTTGAGTGGAGTAGGAAATGGGCTTCTGGTGATGTTTCATGCGAACAATGTAGATTTTCTTGGCTGAAACTGTGAAAAGGCATGACTGAATAACAACAACAATGGCAAATAACCAAATCACAGTGCCACTGCCCAATCCCATTGTATTACAGAATTAGAAAATACTCTGAGTGAAACAAATGGGTGAAGAGACGGGACAGTTGTGGAGTGTCTCCTCGGAGAAGATAGAAAAAATGCAGGAATGGCATCGGATTATAAGCAGAGAGGCATTATTTAAAAGGCTTGAAGTTCAGCTTTGTTACATGAATGCCACTTGTGGGTAGTGTGGGTGTTCGTGGGTAATTTGGTGCTTAACTCGGCGAGTCGTGCCCTGTGGAGGTTAATTTTCAGGAAAGAAAAAAAGAAAAAGAAAAAGAGTAATGCTACGTAGTCTCGTTGGGATTACAACCTCAATTTAGGTGACGTTAATGCAGCATTAAATAGTAGGTGAAATTAAATGATTTACAACCTCAGTCTAGGTGGTGTTAATGCGGCATTAAATGGTGGTGAAATTAAATGATTTACAACTTCAATCTAGGTGGTGTTAATGTGACATTAAATGGTAGGTGAAATTAAATGATTTACCACCTCAGTCTAGGTGGTGTTAATGCGGCATTAAATGGTGGTAAAATTAAATTGTTGGAAAATGTTAACATATTTGGGGCTACACGTAACATATTAAAATGTGTGGTGCTATTATTTAAAGTATATTAGTCAATTAAAGTGATTCACTAAAGATGAAATTTGACTAATGGGTATTAGTTTACATGGAATTAAAGTGTAGAGATCGGAAGTATCTTTTAGATTGTTAATGGACCAATTTGAAACAAATGAAAAATAATGAATGGTCATTATCTTATGAATATATGGGTTATGGTCCCCATTTGAGTGTGTTCTTCAAAAATCTCTACATCCCATCAATGGAGATCAAAATTGAAGTGAAATTCACAAATCAAATTGGAATATCTAACCCATTTAGCCAAAGAATCAGAAATCTATGGTTTAAGGTATGTTTTATGCTTCCGCTATTTTCTTTCTCATTGATTTCAATATGGATGGTTATATTTGAGAAAGTGTTTTATGAATTATAAAGTTTGATAATGTTTTGGATCGATAACCATTTTCTATGTTTTTCTATCAAGTGCTATTTCATTTAATTTCACCTACTATTTAATGCCGCATTAACACTATTTAGACTGAGGTTGTAACCTTAGTGATGATGAATAACATTACTAAAAAAGAAATCAAGAGAGGAAAAAATGTCCTTTTAAAATAGAATAATTTACAAATTATTTTATAGATGAATTATACTAAATGTACATTCCATGAATTATATCGTGCCTTGTATTGTGTGAAAATTCAAAAAATGTTGGTCTGAAAAGTGTGTGTTTTTTTTTAAAATGTCCAATCATATACTGACATGTAATACAATGACAAAAATGATATAAAACAAGCTGTATATATAACATGATTGTTTATAGATTGGGTTGAAAAAAGAATGATTAAGCTAATTGTACACTTTGATTGACAAGTTGGTTGACAAATTGACGACTTGGAAGCGTTATAATGGTTGAATTAATTGTGTAAGATGTGAAAAATAGTGTAAAATTGTGTCAAGTATAAATTTAATAAGTTATGGTGTAAACGATAATATACATGTAACAAGATTAATAAAGAAAGTGGGAAAATTATATTTTTTTAGTTAGTCGGTAAAATTTTGACTCGATTATATCATATCATATCATCTATTGATAAACAAATTTATAATTTGTGATGTACATGTAACACAGTCATTTAATATATAAGCATTTAGGGTTAGTTTGATATTATTGTAATCACAAGAGATTCGGTTTTTGCTATGCCAAAAACAGAATATGGTGCGGAAGAATCGTTTAACGTTTTGATAAATTTTTATTTTAGAATTATTGTATTTATGAAAATAAGCATTTTATTTTTTGGTGAACAAAATTGGTTTAGTTTTATACATTAATTACAATGATGTCTTTTAACTATAAAATAACTATAGAAGTTAAAAAGCAAATTATGATAAACTACCTTGCTTTTCCAAATGTGCTGCCAAATAATACAAATTCTTCCATAATCATTTTTTTTTTAAAAAGAAATTTATGGAACGCCTAAAATAATTTTTGATTTGACAATCAAAATCAATTACAAATTGAACCATAGTGTTCTCATCCCTCAAATTATATGTTGGTATGCGCCCCCATGGCAAATCTCCAAGTGATAAAGGGAAGGGCGGTTAGAGCTCAGCGCGGTGGAATTGACTTTGTTGCAAGCGGGAGTTACCATAGGGTTAATAGCTCAGACCTATCCATAAGCTCTCCACCCTGGCTCCTGGGAGGCACATCCTGCGATTTACCTCCTCCACGATGGTCCAGGACATGGTCGATGGGGGGCCCTCAAGGTTGGGGTTCAACCTTTTTATATGTTGGTATGCAAATAGTACGTGATTTTTTTTTTTTTTTTTTTTTGNTTGTTTTTTGCCGACAAAGAATTTTTGTGACATGTTTCCTATTGGTTCTGTCGTTCACATTCATTTGGTCAAATCGGTGGATTCGCTTATTTGAAAATTTACAAAATTAATCTAGCTTATAAGTCAGCCATGAAGATCTATAGAATGTACTTCATTAGATCCCTAATCTTAGATGTTGACTGGCAAATAGTTCTTTTGAGCTGTTCTTACTTTGTCACTCAATTTTGTAATTAGTTTTCTTTTGTTCTTGCATTCATATTTGTTAGGTCAAAATAGTGGATTTGATTATTTGAAATTTCTATAATTGATGTGCTGTATAAGCCACTAAGCCAGCTGTTGTTTGTCTATCTAAGCACAAAAATAATTTGCTTTTAGAAAATGTTAACATGTATTTTACCTACACAATGCTATTTTTATCCCCTGCCAACACTTTTTTCGGTCGAGTCCATCGCATAGGGTTTGTCTAGTGCGGTTTATCTCTCCCGTGTGATTTGCGGACTACTACACATGAAGCGAGATTTACCCAGTGAGCACTCACGGATAGCGGCTGAGGGTTCCTACGTCAACAAAAAAAAATTAAAAAAATAGAATAAGTATAATTTGTTAATAGATTTTGATAAAAGATAAAATATATGATTGAATAATTGATAAAAATTATAAATCTCATAAAATATTTAATTAAATTAACTTAATTTTTTCACAACTTTACAACTTTTTAGACTATTCCAAACCAGCAATGGGGCCACTTTTACAAGTAAAAAGTCTGTTTCTTCTGTTGACCATGTGAAAAAGGGTTGGAGGTGGGGGTCCTCCTCGTAAGCTGTTAATGAGAGGTATGGCATGAGTTGTTATATATGAGCTTCAATGAGGGTAATTAGGATAAAATACAGTGAGAGGGGTTCAAAGGAAGTCCAAGTTGTAACGGCTGGATTTTTTTAGGTTTTGGCAGTCAGTGAAATATTATTGTCTATCAGACAAAATCCATGTGATCACTTAATCGTGTAGGAGGTCAATTTAGTCAAAATTAAAAGGAACAAACTGACCACCTGTCTCCCACGCAGAATAAAAGTGGACAATGAGGTTACCCCACGCGCATCAAAAATAATTAGAGTAATGCTAATAATTAACAACCGAATTAAAAGTAGGTAAATTTGCAGTAGAGGTTCTAGACCTTCCAAAAATATATAATCAGATATTAAGATTTTTAATCTCAACACCTACATCCCAAATATTTTAATAAATGTGCATCGAAGAGGACCTTTAAACGATTTTCGTCCAAAAGACTGTTAAAACTTCATAAATTAACTTTCATTTGACTAATTTGATCGAGGGTTCAAGAGTCGCTACACATAATCTCACTTAAAATTATTAAAAATGATAAAACAAAGAGGATAAGAACTAAGATAAAAAAAAAAAAGAAAAAAAAAAACGAAAATGTTCCTTCTTCCCACCCTCACCCATCTCACACACCTATCGACAACATGAGAATTTTCTCCCACTGGTTTATGCCCAAACACAAAATACCAAAGGGAGAAGTCCCCAAGCTGGTCGAAAAATCAGGGAAACTCACCTTGGTTCTCCTAAACAATGAGACCTCCCTAGTTTATCAACCACCAAGGGGATATCCCTCGATTGGTTTTCAAAATCGCACCAAATATATGTTGTGCAATTTGACAAAAACTAGGGAAATTCTCCTTGATTTTCGATTCTCAAAATCTCACCCAAGATCTAAAGTTCGATTTGAGAAAAATCATATCTAATTGTGGTGATTTTTTTAATCTCATGCAGGTGGCTAGGCCAATGGTGGAGACAAGAGATCGTCGGTGGTGGTGAAAGGTTGTGTTAGAGAAGATGATCTATTTTCCTCCAATTTTATTCTTTATTTCATTTTTTTTTTTTTTTTTTGTTTAAATAAACAACCGTGGAAAGATCATTATGCCCTTATTGAAATTGGTCGAACAAAGGATAGACATTGACTTTTTGTCAACTAACGATATTTTAGACGAAAATCGTATAGAAGTTTTTTTGGTGCACATTTTAAAAAGTTTCGAATGTTGCAGTAAGATTAAAAGGTTTAAGATCCAACTATACGTTTTTTAAAAGTTTGGAATCTCTACTATAAAATTTCCTAAAATATACGAGCATAAATAATTGGGTAAATTTCACTTTGGGTCCCTAAACTTTTCAATTCGTGGCGATTCTCTCTCTCTCTCTCTCTCTCTCTCTCTCTCTCTCTCTCTCTCTCTCTCATATTATCGTCTCATATGACGAATTCCCTCAATTTTTTTCATTAATCCAGGTTCATGTACTCTACATGAACTTTACACTTAAGAGCTATTTCATGACGCTACTTAAAATCATTAATTTCATGAAGCTGCTTATTGGTTTAATGGTCAACTCAAGCTTGGACGCAGAACTTTAAAGTTAGGAGAGTATAATCGAACTTGCAAAGAAGTTGAGAGAAATTTTACAATCGAAAATGTACGTCCAAAAAAATTATACCTCATGTAATTTTGCATCCAAAAATTTTCATGGGATATGACTTTTTCGGATATAAAATTTTTTTTAAAAAAAATTGATGTCATATTCCATAAAATGATGAAAATTACATTGAGAAATTTGGATCGCATAAAATAATAAATGTTAATTAAATAATTCAATTTTTTTAAAAAAAAATGCGAGTTCGTCTTTCTTTAAGACTAACGTTTAACGTATTTTTAACTATTTTCGATATCTGTTTGGACTATTCAATATGCCCATGATGTAGTTTTCGAAATAAGCTTTGAGATGACAAATTAAAATCAAATTTTTAGTAAATTTTGATAAAATTAAATAGTTATGAATTCCATGAAATATGTTATTAAAATTAATTATTAAGTTTGATTAAGATTAAAATTTAGATTTCAATCGATATCAAACATGACTTTATAAAATAAAATTTTAAAAAAATTCTCAAAAGTTAAGGGGCACAGGACCCCCCGGGTCCGCCAGTGAACTTAAGTATCCCTACTACACATCTACATTCAGCTCTAAACTTTCTTTCAAAGCTCACAAGCATATGGACTTTAAGATTCGAACCCTGGTCCAAATTAGTGCTTCCAGAATTTTGAATTGAAGTCGTATTTTTTGATATTGAAACTTTATTAAAAATCCACATTTAACCGGATTGAGACACGTGGTTATATCTTGGTCGTTGGTTTTGCTGGAGACTTCTATTATTGGTGTAGTTTCCCTTGGTCGTTGGTTTTTCTTAGAGATCGTTTTATTATTGCCTCTCATCGTTAATATTGTGTATTCCTAGCCTTATAGTGGTATTAGAGCCATTACTGTGGAGCAAGATACTTGGATCTTAGAGAAATTGGTTGATCTACAACATATTGAAAATTTTGAAATTGCTGTAAAGCAAAATTGAAAGAAAATCGAGTTTTCTAAACTCACTGGGTGAGACCATTCTAAATTTTTGTAAAGTTCATTTTCAAAAATTAGGGTTTCATTTTTTTTTCCTTGGTTTACCGAACACATTAAACCCCTTGAGATTAATCTTTGTCCAAATGCTCATACGAAGCCTTGAAAATTTGAGGTATATCAAGTACGGGTGTGTACCTAAAGGATCTTGCAGGAGGAATCTTTGAAACATAGTCTTGTGATCTCTGTTATCATGTTTTTTAGTATTGACCTGCATATTCTCTGTGTGTGCTTGAAATTAGTAAAATCTTATTTTACTGGCGTGTTATTGTGATTTGTGAGTGACACAAATGTGTACTCTTGTTGTTCTTTGCAAATTCGTATTTAAATGTCTTCAATTTGTGAATCATACTTGACTATAACATGGTTTCTGTTTAGTTCGAAGTTCATCAATTTGATGGAAAAGGTGATTTCAATATGTGGAGTCCATAAATGAACGTTATTTTAATGCAAATGAGTTGTGTTAGGGCTTTAGATTATAACTAGCCTTTTGATTTACTTCCTGCACAGAAAATTGAACTTGAAGAAATTGTTTGGAGTACTATTTTCTTGTACTTGTCTAAAAATGTAATAAGAAATATTGGTGAAACAATTCTTCTCTTTCAAAATGGATCCCTCAGTTGATATGGATGAAAATTTAAACAGATTTACAAAATTTACCCAAGATTTGGTCAACTCTAATGAAAAACTTTCAAATGATTAGATTAATGTAGTCTTGTTAAATTTCATTAGTGACGATATAAAGACGCCAATATTGTTCTAAAGTATGGTAGGGAAGAACTTACTACTGATGTTATGATAAATTCTTTGAGAAATAAGGTTCTAAAGATGAAAGTCAATTATGGTAATAGTCAAAGTGGAGATAATTTGTTAAAAGACCTAAATGGTAGAAATTGATTGACTTTAAGTGGATCTATAAAGGAAAACAAGGGAAAGAGATAATAAAAACATTATTTATAAATCTAGACTTGTTGCAAAACGTTTTACTCTAAAAGAAGGTCGTGATTATACTAAAATCTTTTTTCTTATTGTGAAATATACTACTGTTAGATGCTTGCTTGCATTTGTTGCTCAATTTAAATGAGAACTTGAATTTTCAATGAATCTTTAATGCCATGTTTAGAACGAAAAGAAAATATACTGACGGATAAAAATGTTCAAATTGAGGTGGAGCATTATCAAATTGAGCAAGACACTTTTGTACCTGTAGAAGATGAAATTGGTCTTGAATTTGAAACTAAAAATGATCAAGAAGTTGATCAGTTTGATCCTACTACTCCTTTTGATAAGTATCAACTTAAAAGAGATATGGAGAGGAAGCAGATCAGACCTTCTACTAGATTTGACAGTGATGATTGTATTTCATTTTCACTTATCAAGAATAGTTTGAAAATAAGCCAAAACTCATATGATGATGCCATTAAGTGTAAATAAAGTAAAATTGGAAAACAACCATGGAAGATGAAAAGTCTTCAATTCTTAAAAAAAAAAAAACTTAAGAACTTGTTAAAAGGCCTAAATGGCAGAAATTGATTGACTTTAAGTGGATCTATAAAGTAAAACAAGGGAAAGAGATAATAAAAACATTATTTATAAATCTAGACTTGTTGCAAAACGTTTTACTCTAAAACAAGGTCGTGATTATACTAAAATCTTTTCTCTTGTTGTGAAATATACTACTGTTAGATGCTTGCTTGCATTTGTTGCTCAATTTAAATGAGAACTTGATCAATTAGATGTTAAAACTACTTTCTTGTATGGTGACCTAGATGAAATAATTTACATGAGGTAGCCTGTTGGTTTTGAAATAGGAGATACAGATAATACTATTTTTCTATTAAAGAAATCCTTATATAATTTAAAACAAGCTCCAAGACAATGGTATACAAGATTTAGAAGAAGTCAATATGGCACATGTCTATATTGTAAAGGTGATGGAGGTCAAATTCTTTGTATCTAGTTCTTCATGTGGATGATATGCTGCTTGCCAGTTCTGATAAGTCTGAAATTAATATGATTAAATAGAAATTGAAATATGAATTTCAAATGAAGGATCTTGGTTCTACTAAAAAGACATTAGGTATGCAGATTTAGAGAAGTAAAGATATAGACTTGTTATTTTTGAGTCAACATGATCACGTGGTTAAAGTTTTGAAAAAATTTAACAAGCAAAACTGTAAATTTAAGCTGAATATTGTCCAAAACCTAAAGAAGAATATGCTAGAATTTTTAAAGTTTCTTATGCAAATGCTATTGGTTCTGTCATGTATTTGATTATTTGTACCATCCCTGATCATACATTTAGTATTAGCATATTAAGCAGGTTTATGAATAACCTTGGGGGAGAACATTGGAATGATTTAAAATGATTATTAAGATAGCTTAAATGTACACCTAACTTAGGTTTAATGTTTAAATCAAGTAAAGATGGTGTAACTTTAAAGGGATATACATATTCTGATTATGCTCGAGATAGAGGTAATAGGAGATCAACTTCATCTGATTGTTATACCTTATGTGGTTTAGTTGTTAGCTAAAAATCACAACTTCAAAAAGTTGTTGCTCTATCTTCTACAGAAGCAGTGCATATTGTTGTTACTGATGTTGTAAAGAAGGAAATGTGGTTAAATGGTTTATTTCCTGAACTTGGCTTTATTGATAATCATGTTGTAGTGTTATCTCATAATCAAAGTACTACTCATCTTAACAAAAAACCTATGTTTCATGATATAACAGAGCATGTTTATGTTAAATATCATTTTACAAGAGATATTAATTCAAAAGGAATTCTTAGAATTGATAAAGTTGTAGCTCAGCTTAATCCATGTGATATGGGTACAAAAGTAATTCCTTTAAATAAACTTGTATATTGTTTGAAACTTATATAGTTGATTATTTGTAATGCATGAGCGGTACTTAAAGCAAATGAAAAGTGAAATTGTGATTATGCTTTTGGCTGCACTATAGTCCCAAATTTTGGTAGCAAGGTGGAGAAGTAAGATTCGAAACTTAGTCCAAATTGGTACTTCCAGAATTTTGAAGTCTAGTTTTTTTTTTTTTTTTTTGGATATTGTGACTTTATCAAAAATGCACATTTAATCGGATTGAGACACGTGCTTTCATCTTAGCTGTTTGTTTTGCTTCTGAAGACTTCTATTATTGGTGTCGTCTCACTTGGCACCCGGTTTTGAGGGTTTCATTCTCTTGCTGTGGTTTTGGAAGGAAGTCCTCTCATTTCTAAGGTTCTCTTCCTCTATTTTCTTTCTCTCAAATTTTTGATTTGAGATTCTCGATCTCTAATCTTTAACCCCAGTTTTAGTGATATTCTGAGTGAATATCTATAAAAGAGTTTGAGTTCTCTCGAGTTACTGATTCTGTGGGTTTGTAAAGATTTTTGGTGGATCGATCGCTGTATCTTTGAGAGATAAGTGTCTTGTACTATTTTAGTGTGTTGGCTGAATATTTGTAACATTTGTTGTCATTTTGGGCTATATAGTGGAACCAAGTATAAATCCAATTTATTGGATGATCAACGGGGGATGTAGGCGTTAGAAGCTGTCGTCGAACCTTTGGGGCTTAGGTCGAAAGAAATCGATTGTGTAATCATTAATTTCTACGCTCTTTATTTTATGAGAGGTCTTTTTATTGTTACTTCTCAATGTTAATATCGTGTGTTCCTGGTCTTACATGTAGGGGTGGACAAAATTCGACCGAACTCGCTAAAGTCAAACCAACCTGACCGGTTTGGGTTGATTTTTTTTTTTTGTTTTTTTGTTTTTACACGAGTTGGGTGGGTTGGTTGTGTAGACGGGTTGTGTCAGGTCGGGTTATGTGTTAACTCATGAAAATTGAATAAAGCTACCCGACCCGCCTACTTTTTAAAAAAAAAAATGAAAAGAAAAGAAATAAAATGCCTAAAAGTAAAAAGAACCTTAAATGTATGAGTGGATAGTGTAACTGTAATTACCTTGATGCATTTTAGAGGAAGAGTTTACTGTCCTTCTCATAATAAATGTAGTATAAGTTTTCCATGTTATATTAAATGAACTTTGTTCTTTGTAAGTTCGGCTAATGAGAATTGAATAAGATAATAAAAAAATTTATTTATTTATTTACTTACTATTTAATCTCGTCTATCCGAATTTAGTATAATAAAAAAATTGGATGACTTTAATTTTTGTTGATAAGTCGTCCCAAACCGACCAATCCAACCGAACCCAACCCGACTGATACTTGATTGAGTTTGGTTGGGTTTCAACATTTACATGGGTTGGATTTTGTTAAATTATGACCAAACATATCGTGTTGGGTTAGGTTTGGGTTGAAGCAAAAATCGACCCAACTCAACCCATATCCACCCCTACTTACATGTGCATTCTCCTAAACTTTATGTAATCCCCAACCATCTCAGTTTTCCACATTGCTATGCTACCATCATTGATTTTTTTTTTTAGCTCCAACATGAAATCAACTAGTACATTATACCATGCTTGCTTACTCCCCCTTATCATGTCCATACACTTACACCTAGTGACTGGTACCTTAATGGACTCTTCCAATAATCCTTCTTCACCATATCCTCAAAACCCTTGAAAGTCAAGTTGGGTCGATTTCTAAACAGTCTCACATATGAAAAGTTGATGCTACATATATGTTGTTAATTACCATCCACATATATATTCCAGATCTAATGTTCCTGAAGGTAAAGGTTTTAGGGATAGCTCTAGCATGCAATACCCTTGGACAACCCTCCAAACATCCGGCCGTTATACTACGAAGTGTGTCGTCCTTCACAAAGTGGATACTTGTGACATGCTTCACCAAGTTTCACGGGGTGCCTTTCTTCTCAGGACAAAAAGGGATATCGTGCGGCAGTAGTCTGCTCTGTTAGACTATCTTTTGCCTTCTCTCGATCGTTTCGGAATGAAAGAAAATTTGATTACAATTTGTAAAAAACTTGCAACATAAAATTGAGATGCATTGAAAGAAAATAGATTATTGATTACTTGAAAGCTATAAATTACAATTG
>CAIGRF010146522.1:0-26582 GCA_903798235.1 Fraxinus ornus
CTAAGAAGAAAATGATTAAACACTTTTCATTTGGTGTAATGGTTGGAGATGAATTTTAGTTTGATGCAAGATTTGGTGCAAAATGGTGCAAAGTTTGGTGCAGCACTGGAGATGGTCTTAGTCTGCATATCCTTCAGCCTTTCTCGGTGGAGCTTGAAAAGGCGAAAAAATAAAATATATTAATGCGAGAGTTCTTTGTATGTTCTACCAATTTGTATCAGAAAATCAATTAGAAATTTTTTGTTCCCTATAATTGACCATTAGAGTCGATGTAATTAAATTCTTTACATATCAAGGCATAGGATTCATTGATGGTCGACTATGTTTTTCTCGTCCAATTTATTTTAGTTTACATTGTTTTAAAAGATGAATCCTATGAGATTTGAATATTATTATCATTTAATTTGCCTTGATGCTTTATAAGATGAATTTCCACGAGATTCAAATTTATCAATAAAATATATATTTCATGATTAGGAACATAGTCAAAAAAAATTCGTAAATTTAAGAAATATTAATTTACAAATAGGCAAGTGAAGTACTTTTAGCCTAAAGCTCCAGATTTAACTGAGGATCCCATTTTTAAAAATTTATGATAGACGTGTCTTCATTTTTATTTTTTGAAAAAAACTGTCATTAATTAATTACATTATAAAATAATTAAAGTCCTTTTAAAAAAGATAATTAACATAAGAATGATTTTATAATTAGGTAATATTAATACATAATAAGTTAACAATTTAATTTTTCAAAATAAAAATTGCGTCAATGAACAATTTTCATAAACAGAAAATTAAATATTAATTGAAAAATTCGTCTGGAACAACCTATTTATTAGTATCTTATAATAAAATAAAAAATATGAAAGATAAAAAATTATAGATTAACACCGATAGCTTTCCCACAGTAATTGAAGCACCGTCGGTGATTCCACCAACATTGTCATTGATAATCGTCAACAAAGTTGTGTCCATAATCACCAATAACATTGTTGTTGATAATTTATTTTTTAATAATCAACATATATTGATTTCAATAAGAATCACTAACAGGTATATCATCGATGATCATAGATTGTGTCTCGTCGGTGATCGAGGTATCGATAGTGATCTCCGAAAATTGATGATTTTACCATCGATAATCAATGACGAATATATGTTGGAGATAGCCAACAATATGGCTCTCAATAATTTTGTTTTAACTTTTAGTATCACTACTGTCACATCATCAACGTAATTCATTAATTATTTGTTTTATTAATTTCTTTATTGTTATGTTCGAAAAGACTCTTTTGACAATTTTACCTAATGCCTCTAAATTGCTTGAGCTGTCTTTGAACACCAAACAATTAGTTAAAAATTTGTCAAGTGAACTATCTTTTGTATGAAGAAATGCTCATAATTTGTATGTGTGTGCACGAACAATTGAATCCAATCGAAGCATTACATATATAAAGAAGAAGGCACGTCTCCTATTACACAAATTATTCAAATCACAGAGATCATTGGAGTTCAGTACAAAGCCAGTGCCATGGTGAGGGAATTTCTTGGCAAATTGCTATAGCGGATTCTGATAAATTTATTATTATTATTATTATTTTTGGGCTCCAAATGAAGGATGCAATTGAAGTATTTATTATTATTATTATTATTATTGGGGAAGGATGCAATTGAAGAATTCAATATTTAAAAACAATTACATCACCAACTCATAAATCCATTGTCGTCCAGCGGTTAGGATATCTGGCTTTCACCCAGGAGACCCGGGTTCGATTCCCGGCAATGGAATTTTTTTTATCTTTCTTTACTTTTATTCAATTTCTACTTTTAAGAATTTTATCTGCACACCTACCTTGTTATGAGATTGACAAGAATTTATTTTTTGCTTATGTAAACTTTATACAGAGGATAAAAAGTGTTCAAGTTGTTGGAATTTTAATTTTAAATACGCTAAGCTACTTCGTTCCATAGTTCAACAACCACTGACGAACTTGGGGAGTCCTGGGGTCACGTGACCCCCCAACTTCTAAGATTTTTTAATGATAAAGTCATGTTTAGTATCGATTGAAATCTAAATCAAAGTTAACAATTAATTTTAATAACATATTTCATGAAATCCATAATTGTTTAACTTTTATCAAAATTTATTAAAAGTTTAATTTTAATCTTCAACAAATAGGGGCAAAATCACAATAAATTTGAAATTTTCTCTTTTCTCTTACTCTCTTACTCTCTTTTCCTCACTCCTTTTAACAAGATCTTAACCCTTCTATTTTTTTTTAAAATTTGTAAATAATTTCTTTACAAATCACATTTACTACAAAGTTTCACTTTCTAATCAAATTTTCAATTAATTAGAACCTAAATTTGCATTTTATCCTATCAAACTGTGTATATAGAATGTATCTGAGCTCATTATATCCAATTTGACTTATATTTAACGAATTGTGTTTATTTGATTATTAGTATTAAATATTAGTTATATATTTTTCCTTTCGATTATTTGAATTGATATTATCAAATACATTATAAGATTTTAACATAGGAAGTTGATGAAAGCAAAAATCACTTTATATATGGCTACACTTTGGAAGTGCTTGATGTAGCATAGAAGTTCTCTCCACGTGCACGCGCAGGGAGGTGCAAATCACGGACCGAAATATGCTTCGAACTTTGAACTTGTGTGCGGGCACGATCTGCGTACACGAATGTCGAACTGAATTGACCAAAAATTGGCTCCTTAGGATGGCCTACATTTTCTCAATTTTTTTGCTTTCAACAAATGGCTTTTGGTTTCAGAAACTCCGATGATTATTGTCATTAAGTTTGAAACTATTGAAACTCCAATGGTTATTGCCATGACTTTTGATTTTTGAAACTCCAATGATTATTGTCATTAAGTTTGAAATTGTTAAAACTCCAATGGTTATTGCCATTGAGTTAATTGACAAATTTAATGGGGTTAAGTCTATATGAAGCCTCGTTTTCCACTGTTCCAGACATGAAGAATACACTCTGCATTATAGTTCCAAAACACACGAAACTGTCCTCTGTTTACATACATATTTCACTATCTGTCAAGGTCTTGGTGGTGATATTGTTCAGATACTAAGTCAATTCGTCGTAGTAGAATCTGCAGTGCTCAAACTCTACTAGTTTACCATTGTATCCTTGGGAACAGACGCTCAGTTAAATCTCAAACACCTACGGTGAGATGACGAATTTGTTTTAAGGAAACTATGTTCACACAGGTCTTGGGTTTTAAAGTCCAATTGAATTATTTATTCTCTGCTATTTAGATTATTTTGTTCTTGATTTTTTTTTTACTAAATCAACTTAATGCCTTGTTTGAAATCCATTTAGGTACAAAAATATCGCAATGGATATTATAGAGAACTTCCATTACTAATCCATTATGGATTTTGATCTTCCTAACCATGTAATCATTTTTGGATCATGCTACATGTATCGATTTTTTTTATCGAATCCTTTACCTACTACTCATAATGAGGATTGGGACCACGTTGTCGAAATTTTTAAATACACGTGTACCCCGTGCATTATGTGAAGGGGTAATCCATTATGTACAAATGGATTAACACATCATTTTTTTAACGGCTGAAAATAAGAATATTATTCCAAGCTGCAAGAATACATGCATGCAGAATTGGAGAACTTTCACCTTGTTGAAGATATAACTGTGCACCCCCATAAGTCATTTTATTTATAACTGCAGGATACTCACTGTTATGAAATTCAGATAGTTAATGAATAAAAAATATCGATAGCTAGTATTAACATAAACTAAAATCTTGTTGATCACAACATGCACTAATCCACACGTAAAAGAAGCCAAATCCAAACTTTACCAGGGTAGTGAAAGAAGGAAAGATGGGGAAATTAGAGCCCCTTTAATCTTTGTATATATACTATTCTAAAAGAATTATACAAATCATAACAAAATATAGAGCAGCAAAATGCCCATTGCTGGGTCGAAGCCAAACCAAAAAGGCCCACTCAATAGGTCTTATCCATTGTTAAAGAGTATGGATAATTTTGAAAGCAAGGTTCCATTTCTGCAAACACTTCTATACAACCTCATTATACACGGCCACATACCTTTCACTATATACAACACGTCTCCCATGCGAAGTCAAATCTCCTCTGGCAATCACGAAAAACCACAATAATTTGCAGCCATCAAATATTCCACTTCCCACTCTCGAAGCTGTGAGGCGCGCTTGCGACAAGGGGGTTCTCGTGCTTCATGTGTTTATAGCGTGGACCCGGAAACTTCTTCCATGAATGCAACGGCTCAATCCAAGAGACCTCCCCCCAATAAAAAAATACCTTCTATCCTTTGATCATCCCTGATTAATTGAAGATCTCAAGCTTTCATCTGGTAATGTCCATGAAATCAAATGGCCACCAGAATCCCCGCTCAACAACTGTTTGAGGTCACCAGAAAGGTGGAGGGCAGTAACGGGAAACTTGTGAAATTTTAAAACCTTATGTAGGACCAACCTGTACTCGGGAACTTTACCTCCAAGCGCTAGCTCTCCTGTCAAATTTCCAGTCTCTTTGATTTGGCCAGACTCCTCGCTCGAACAATGAACCATTTTCCAGACCTTAACGGCCCCACTTTGGTGACCAGAGACATACCAGTTAGTTTCCAACCAATCAGAGAAGGTAGAAACCGTAAGTGAGAGAATGAAGTCGGATGGAAGTTGTGACGTGTTGACAATTGCAAGGCAGTCCCCGTTAATGCTCCAAACTGCAAGCATCACACCAGCTGCAGTCACTATTTCCCCAGTCAAGTCATTCACATATATAGCAGAAACAGGTGAAGGGAACTCGGGAAGTTGCCTAATGAAAGCCAAAGAGCTAAGATCCCATATGATAACAGTACAATCATCTGATCCGCTCACAATCATCATGTAAGGCTGGCTAACATGAAGGCACGTGATTTTACCCGAATGGGCACAAAGAGCCTTCTCCAACTGCAGGTGCCGAAGAACACGTGGTCCGTCTTTGCCAATTCTCCAAACACATACCAAACCATCATCTGCCCCTGTAACTAAAACCTGACCATCATGGCTTGCACTGGCACACTGGATTTGGTTGCCTCCATGAAGATTCTCATGAGTAGAAAGAAGCCTATCTTGATCATAGCTCACAAATCTCAAGCTACGATCAGGAAACCCCCATGCAACATATTTGGTATAAGTTCTGGGTTTCAGCAAGTTATTTGTACCGGCCACTAAAATCTTTTCAGCGACTGTGACAATTTGAGAAATAGAAGATGAGCTCTTACGAATCTCATGAGGTACAAGAAACATAGAGTGCTTGAGCAGATGGGGAGGAAGCTTTCTGTCAGTTCGTCTCTTCACGTGGGGCTTCAAGAACAATTGTTTTGGCGTTTGTCCAAAGTGATTTATTTGTGCCAGAATAGAGGCTTTCATTGCAGGATCTAAGACAGAGTCTATATCAACACTGCCTTCATATGTATAGTGGTAGAAGACATTCACAGCTTCTTCAGCTGCCTGATAACACCACAAGAATGGTTGAGATTAAAATTCAAAAAAAATTGGAAATATCCAGGAATGAGAAAATGAACCCAAGGGGCTAAGCCCGGCATAAAATAAAGGTGCGATTGGATTTAGCAAAAGAGTTCATACATACATGCCTGTCAAGAAGTTCACAGAATCAAAACATATCCTGGTTCAGATTTTTGTGGAGTGGATAGTGAAATATAAAGCAGTAATTACTGGGTAAAATTTCCAAGTGGCTATATCAAGGGCAAATATATAAAAATTTGGTGGACTCCAAATTATAGATTTCAACATCCTCTATATCTTATATCCTTATTGCAGTCCGATGGGAAAAACACAGTTGTTGCCATTAAGGATTATTCAGTTAACAAAATTTTGGTCAATTGATGCTCCACCCACGTCTAGATGTCTATGATACCAAATTGTGGAGGCAGAAAGATGGGGACACTCACCTTCCCTCTCTGTTTATATCCAAAGATGAGGTCTATCCAGTGATGCAGATTCTCTGAAACATAATCAGACTCCAGTGCTTCCCTGTGCTTCCTGATGAATTCTCTAGCACTGCCCTTCGCCCATGGGGGTAATAACACGTCACCAACCTAGCAGAAAACGATAAGTTATTAGGACGCCCAGACCCGAAGACCAATATGAAAAAAAGGGGAAGAATTGGACAGAGACAAAACCAACTCGAGCACCAAAATTTCAAAGAACTAGACAAACCTTCTCTCCTGATTGTTTTTCACCCAAGTCAAGATTGAACCTGTTTTCCAGAAATTCTGGCAAATAGAAGAATTCTGGAATTAATTCCTTGACATCCGATGTATTGCCTTTCCCAGCAGCACTCAACCAAGTATCTCGTACACTGTTGAAAAGACGATCAGCATGATCAAATTGTCCCCCCTGCAGCTTCTGATTTTCGACACAGAATGGTGGCAGGCGTAAAAGGTAGAAGAGAACAATCCCAGCACTGGAATAATGAGAACCATAATGAAATTTGGGAACCTCTGGATCATCCCAGCTCTCATATCTGAGGTATTGAAATAACGAGAACAGATCAAGAAAACAACAAATCAAATAAAAGAGGTTCATGTCCAAGAAAGAAAAATGAAGTAAAAATATAGAAGAACAAGCTCGAAAGAAACTAGTAGCAAATGAGTTGATAGAAGTGCCAACCTCTTTCTGAACTCCTCTTCTCCTTCGGATGTTTGACAACCCATTGGTTTACCAAGGTTACGGAATGTTTTAGGATCTGAAAAATCCAGATTTTCACTCTCATAATCTGCCAAAACCCAGGGAAACACTGGATACTGGGTGAGATCACTGTATCCACGACCCGCCAGCGTGTTAAGATGCATGAGGTACTGGAAATTGCTAATTTCTCCATTTTGCCACCTCTTGGAAAAGGATTTGGCCATAACCTTAAAAAGACGGCTGCCCTCATTGCTTTCCTGTTTTGTTGACCCAGATATTGTTGTGTCTAATCTGTTGCACAAAAATAAATGTATTGTGAAGCTCAAAACCTTCCAAGTTAATATTATTGGCAAGATATTAAGTGCTGAAGCATGGCAATTGACATTTTTAAGTCAGAAATAGAGGCAAATCAAGAAATTACAATTACTAGAGTGTCGAGACTAGGAAATCAAACTTGTTATTTCAATATACCTTGGTCTAATAAGAACATTCAACTTGGCAAACACATGATATTAACTATATAAAAGCAAAACAAACATGTTCTAGAGTCTGAACATGTCCAAAACCAGAAGAAAAGTTTCAGTATATGTTGGTATAATGATCCTAATTTTGAAATTATAGCTTATTAGAATTAAAAATGAAATTTTAAACATCTCAAAAGCTTAGAATTTAACAAAGAGAATCATAATACATTTTCTAACTTGAATAGCCATGTTTAATATTCTTTCTTAATATACAAGTAAAAGATTCAGAAACAAAAGTCTAAAATAATCTCTTTAAGGACCTAGCTATCAAATTACAAAGCTAAGGCAGCTCCTCTAGAGCCTGGGATATTATTCATTCTCAGTAATAAGAGATGAAAGAAAGGAACTCAAATCTGCCTGCATAGGCAAGTGTGTTCAGAAAGGCACCATCATTTATTTGTTCATTCCTTATAAAATAAATCTTCAGTTGAAAAAATAAGATTCCTTATAGGCAGCTGTGTTCAGAAAGGCACCATCCTTTATTTGTTCGTTCCTTATACTTTTTTGTATCAAATAAATCTTAATTTGAACCATCCATACCTGGCGAACTGAATTATCTTTATGGATGAATCTCATAGGTTGACCGCGAAGAGTTAATACCATTATAAACTAATTACAATGTTATTATGACAAGCATCAGACACAAAAACTTCACTTTAAAGCATCAAATGTTTCCTATGAGCTTCAAACCCCAGGTTGAAGCCTACTAAAGTTTTGTTTAATCCCCAAGTTCAAGCTCCTTAGCTTTCATTTATGATTGTGAGGTTCCACTAGCAAGGATAAAAAGTGATAATGGTGCCAGTCCTACCGGTTCCAGCAAGACTAAAAAAGAAAGTGCAAAGACTTGTTGACGGTGTTTAATTTCAGAGGACAGAAATGGATCTGAATTATATGTTACATTACATAGATAAGTCTCATAAACTCTCATGACTATGTTACCAGAAATGAAATTGAAACTGTACAAAATGTTAACTGGAAGCATGTATAGAAAAACTTGCAATTTGTGACCATGTAGAGCTACAAAAGCAAAAGAAAAGAATATACGTCAATGTTCCGCTCAATGAACTATCAGGCAGTTTAACATAAATCAACAAATATAGTGCCCTTGCTGATTTCAGATTCAACAAAATCAGTCATAACCTATGCTGTCATATTAGTGTTCCATGCAAAAGGAGAGAACTAAAAAACATAAGCAAAGAACAGCATATGCGTCTATCACACCTATAATTCAGCACTATGCACTATTCGGCGTAAAATAATATAGTCTAACATCCAAATGATATAAACATCAAATATATAGAGGTTCACCATTGGCAAAAGTAATGTCATATTGGGCTATAGACCAGAAACAAAGGAAGCTCAGACACTTGAGAGTCTTTAGAATCACACGTCTGTAGAAAATAGAATTTTGTAGAAGTATTTTTAAAAACATTAACATAAAAACCGGAACATGTATTAGCGGAATTTGTTTTATACCAATAACTTCTTCATCTTAACAAAACATGTTGTTTTGCCAAAAGCCATGCCCAATGCAACACAGAAAGGTGCCAGCACATCATGATCACGCTGACAGCGAAGTATCAGATTAACAGAGTACTATAGCATATAAACATCAGCTATGTAGCAGCCTAAAATAAATTGACCTTATGACTTATCAAACAGATATCATTATTGTTGAGCAGCTTTGCAGACAAAAACAGCAAAAAGTATGCATAACCAATGGTAAAAAGAAACAAGGAAGAAGATTATAAGCAAGAGGATTACAGAAACATACATGCTGTTTCTTGGCAGATTCATGGCCACCAAATTTTTGAAAACTTCCTCTCTCTCCTTCTTGTGGAAAACCAAAAGATCATTGCAACCATCCATGCTGAAAATCTCGATAGCAACGGGGCGAAGTTGATAATCACGCTTCAGAAGCTCGTGAACACTATCAAGCTTCCACATATGCCAAAGATGGGGCACATTCCCACTAGTACACACCTTTTCCTTTCCCCATGCACCACCATTATACGCCCATGCCCTACCCCCAGCATATACTTTCGCTTTAGCACCCCAGGATGAAGTTGACTTGGAATTGGAATCCATAGAGAAATCCTTTTTCACGCCCAAGGCCTGATCAATGACAGAGAGATCATCTTCACTCTCTTTTTCACATACACATCCAGAATCGTCGATGTAAAAATTCTCAATGATGTATAGTGATAGTTCTCCAATAAGAAAAATACCATCATGCTTATCCAGATCCACCACTCTTTCGCAGTTGTACTTGTACTTAATTTTTTCAAGAGGTTCAAGATAAGGTCTAATCAAGTATTCACCATTGTCATTTAGTTCTTTGTCTGATTTGTCCTCTGCCACTCTCACTTCATCAACTTTTATTGAAGAAGATTGCCTTGGAGATTCTAGATCAGACTTTCCATACATACTGTCTGCTCTATGAGTGGAGGCAGCACTGAACTTGATACCAAATTCAGCAGCTGAATGAAGACTTGCTTCATTTATACTACTATCGCGATCATCATTCCATCCAACCCCATTAAAAGCTACATCTTGGGCATCATCAAATTCTTTGGAAATTGATTCATCATACAGATCAGCATTAAAAGAATCTTCTTTTGTCTTATCATTTAGATGATTGAAAATGGGATCAAAGTCAGTATCAGAGGCATTGAGTTCATTTTCAATTTTCTCCTTGAAAAGTTCTTCCCCTAACTCAAATTCTCCATTCAGAATATTTTCAATAGAATCAATCTTTAATTTGCACCGCTCCAGCTTTTTGCGCATCCTGTATGGACCTTCAATGGGGCAAAGCTGCCACTCAGGATCTTCATTCATGGAAGCTTTACCGATTGGAAATATTCCTCTCTCATGTACAAGTTGCTGAAGATGAGTTTGCCATTCACTTTCAGCATGAAGGACCCATCCATACTTATCCTGACGAATGACTCTTAGTTCAGTAGCCATCGCATCACGAACCAATTCAAGCGCGATCCTCCGTTCATTCACCTGTTCCCAATGTCTTAGGTCTAATTTTGAGGTGTCACGGGATTTTTTCCCCATTTCTCTCTTACGACGACCATCCATGCCTTTTATTCTCACTCCAGGAAACTTTGTTGAGCCTGTAATGAACTGTACCCACATTATGGCAGCGCACTGTTCCAACACTTTATTGACAACCTGTTCAGAACTATGAAGCCACTCAAAAAATTCAGATAAACTTCCAGTCAAAAGCTTATCAAATCCACCATGTAGAACATCCAAAGGTGGCCCTTGATTTGGTTTTGAGACAAGCAAGTCTTCAAGTGTGGCCCTACGATGTACCAGAAGATACTTGAGAATGTCAACAGCCATATTCCGTGCATTTTGTCTCTGATCATTAAGAAGAGAGATCAAATTTATACACAGAGAGCAATTAAGATCAGTGTCAAGATTACTGGGACAAAATATTAGTCGCCTGTGGGCAACCAGCAACTGTAGAATTGTCAAGATATCAACCCCTCCATCCTCTGATGATGAGTTAGGAGTCAATCTTTTCTTTTGTTCATTCCGCACACCCAAGCGTGAAAGAAGATCATCTTCTCCAATGCTGATCAAGAATGATGGCAGGAAACAGAATAATATCATTCGGTTCATATTTTTAAAAAGTGCATGTATATAAGTATCAAGTTGCCTGGTTCCTCTTCCAATAGAAAGAATTCCTTTGCCGCTCGGAACTACATCTTCAATCCGACCATCTTTGTTTGCCAACTGTAACATAGATAGCAAGAACTCCAGAGTCTTCAATACACCAGCTGGCTGGGGAAAAGCTCCCATGTATACGCGATCCACTATCATACAGCACAGTGCATCTAAGTTCAAGGACCAGCGGCTCTTATCAAGCTTTTTCTCATTTTCCTCATCATCCCGCAAGAGACGTCTTTCTAGGAAGTTCATCAATCTAGTAAGGCATAATCCCTGGAAAACTAAAACAGATTCAGCATCAACGTAAAGAGGTGCACTTTCCAAAACAGTCTCTACCATTGGTGCAGCTTTTATTTGCTCAGTCACAAAGTCAGAAAGAACTTCTGCCATAAAATCTAAAAGAGCAGTAGCTCCAGCTGAACAAGGGCCACCTCCATAGCCAGAATCATCCACTTGGAGAAGAAGAGTCGGACTAATTGTGAAGAGTGTGTTTGAAGCATGAAGTCCCTGAGAACTGGACTTTATTAAGTCTGAAAAGGAATCAATTTCATTCATAGATGTAGAAGACTCAACAGATGGAGTGGATGCAGACTGGCCTTTTGATTCATTTCGGCTGGCACCTCCCAACCAAGATGTCAATGCTAAAACTGGGGATGAAGAGGGAGTGAGTGGAATCCTCAAGATAGACCTCTCAGATAAAATAGGAGATTCAACCATGGTGAAAGAACCAGAACTCTGTGTATCAGCGGGGAGGATGTTATCTTGTGTGCTTTTCACATCGCGGTAATTAAACTCGTTACTACTAGAAGTGGCATTGGAGATCTGGTCAGCTGGTACAGCATCAACACTCAACACAGCTTGCGCATCTTCTTTTACTGACTTATCCAATCCGCCCTGGGTTGAGAAAACGCTAATCTCTGGTTTATCACCACCAATATTATTTGGGAAAACAGGCATATCTTCCGAACTAGAACTAACCTGCCCTCGTGGAAAGTTATCTATACTGATAGAGGTCTTTAATGACTGTTCCTGTTCATTAGGCAAGCTAGAAAATGTATTCTGGGAACTACTAGTATCATCAGCATCATTCGAATTCTTGTCTTCCATTTTTACAGTGAGTTCTCTTGCCAATGTTACAGCTTTGGCAGCCCTGAATAACAAAGAATAATCTATTCAGTTAACTAGAGATCAATTAGACACAGCCAGATATTTTGAGATTTTAAATGTATAACATATCAAACAAGATAACCAATTTATTAGAGTCCAAGGATGATTGTCAACGGGCATAAAGTGCACACCTGACACAGGAAAAGTAGAGGTCAATACAGCTTTCAAGAAACTCATTCCGTCTGCAGACAGCTGAAAAGATGGGGCACATTTTCGCTAGATCAACCATAAATCTGAGGACCGAAGTGGCAGCAGCAGGTGCTGATGCCTCTCCACCCATTAGGCGAGCAGCATAGGTTTTGTGCATCAGAGCTTCACCTTGAAGCTCTCCAGCCATGTCTAAATTTCCATCCACAAGCTCTGCCACAAGGCCAGCACCTACCTGAGAAAGATTGCCGGTTTGATGTGCAAGCATCGATTGCATGCATAACCTGTCAAATGTTGATTTTGCCATTGCAATCACAGATTCCAACAGTTCCACAAATTTCAACTCTCCACAGTTTCCATAACTTGGCATAAGGGCATGAAAGTCAAGCATACGGACTTCTGGTAATCTTGGATATACAGGCTTGCCAAAAATCAGACAAAACAAAATATAGTATATATCAGGGGAGTCATAGAAACTTGGAAGCACCATTGCCAAACCTTGATAACCTCCGCTGGAGCGAAACTTAAGGGCAAATGTAGGAGAAGATGCAAGACACACACCTAAAAGAGTCATGACCCATCTCATACTGGTAGGATGAACAGCTTCGTCAAGAAAATAAGTAATTAGTTTTGATGACACAATTTTATGCCACTGCTCAAGTAACTCCTCGGATTGAATAGTCACCTGCAGATCAATTAGCATCTCAAGTAACATATTTCTTACAATTACATGCTTCCCCATTGATTCTCGCACAACTTGATGGCGGGAAGTCAGTTCAGGTGGATCAAATGTCATAATCACAAACCTAACAACAAGTTCCAGTTCAGAAGGAAGGAACCCATCCTCCAAGATGACCCCCAACAAGACAACTAGCTTCTCCAATACGGGCACTTCAACATCACCCCTCTGTAGAGTCACAAGCAAATGCTGAACGAGGTTAATTCTGCGGAGAATCGTAAGGTTATGATTCCTATACCAATGCATGGAGACTAGATTCTCTAGAAATCCCAGTAAAGCAATCTGAATTGGAATCGGAGCAGTAACCCAGAGGGTCCAGTCCAACAAGATGTGTTCAACCATATCAGCATTTGACAGAACAATGCAATTAGATGTTTCGGTAGGCATATCGGTATTGTCCAACTCCGATACATGACTGAATGAATCTTTCTGTGCAGAGAAATCATCCATATCTCCATGAGACCCAACTGATGAAAATTCATCACGGAACTTGGCCAAATTAAGATCCTCAAAGCTTACTTCACTAATAGTTGCAGCAGGTACTGGGGAGCTCTGTGAGGTTCGAGTTTTCTTTGGTTCAGAGAACGAAGCCTTGCATGCAGCAATCTGAAAAAAGATCTCAAGTGACTGCATGTCAAACAATGACATTTTGCGATGAAGAAAAAGTGAAAGCAAGTGGTATCCTCTGTATTTCTGCATGTCTCGTATATTCTGAGGATTCTGATGAAGGGCACTTGCAAGCAGTGTCAAAGCCATGTGAAGCATGTCCCTCGTTTCAGCAGTTTCAACAAGAGCAAGGACAACAGCCATTCCACCAATAGGACGGATTGCATCACCAATGACACAATGCTTACAGACATAAATATCCCCAAGAAGTCGACCAAAGCGTGGTATGCCTGGGCAGAAAAATACACAGAAATTTTTTATAAAAAAAAAACACACACACACATTTAAATATATAGCAAAATCCAGAAAAAATACAATTATGTCTATGATTTTCAAATTAATTGAAAGACTAAGGGCGTGTTCGGTATAGCTCAAAATCCAATTAAAATTGAAAATATATACGTTATTGGGTCTCACTCGTCTAATAAAAGTCAACAATAACGGCTAATTTTTCAATTTTAATCCGATTTTAATCTCTACCAAACACGCCCTAAAGTTCACTAGATGAATGAAGTCAACTAACCCCCCATAGGAGAAGCAGCAGCTGATGTTGGATCCACTAGATTGAGCATGGATAAAGTTCCGGAAGCCCGAAAGATTTCTGTACTTGTTCCATCAAAAGCAAATATGAGTTTCTTACCACACAGCTGCAGAGAGAGGTTCCCTAATTTTTCTAAATCCCAAACAAAACCACTGCGATCTGCCTTAGAGATTCCTTGCTTGCTAGTAGTCTCAGCCCTCTGCACATTAGAAGGCAGAGGCAAGTCGGCATCCAAAGAATCCAAAATAGCCATACTACCCCCACCACAGGCCTGATTTGGAACAAACTGTAAGAGGTCAGTATCTTGGAATAGCCCTCGATATCCCCTGCCAAGAATGTACATAAAACATATAGAACCAGGTGAGAGGACCTCTTCGAAAAGATAACAAGATCTGAGCTTCCACGACAAATCACTAATTCTTGCACAAGTAACTGGTGTCCCAATAGTCACATGTAGAGACTTCCCTGCTGGAGAGGGAGAATATCCAAGTTTCCCAGTGTGTCTTAGCTTTCCATTCAAATATATATAAGCAATGCTAGCTTGAAACAGTCCTGCCAAAGCATTTGGTTTGCTGTGCACAACTGCAAGGTGATACCACCTACCTTCTTCCATATCAAACCCAGAAAAAGACAAGGATGAAGAGTTGCTCGTTGCAAGGGTTAAAACACCGTCCTCCTGAAGACGAAGTTCAGCATAAAAGGTGCTTCCATTGTCCACTGCCCCGACAGAGAATATTCGAAGAAACTTCGCTCCATGTTGCTGTCCACTTGTTATACTGTGCCTTCTGGAAATTCCAGCTTTGGGAACGTCTGTTTCCCTTGCCTGTGATTTTAAAAGATTTCGATACTGAAACCAACAAACAAAGGAATAGCCAGCAACAGGAGGCCATGATCTTTCCCCTAATGGCACTTGAATAGAAGCATGGCCAATCTTGCTCATGTCAAACTCTACAAAGGGCGCTAGAGAAACATCTTCTGAAACCTTATCCTCCGAAAGCATCAACCTTTCCATCATTTCAACAAGAGAATGGCCAGAACTCACAAGTCTGTTTTGCAAAATGTACCTTACAAGAATTCTAAGTTCTGATACTGACAACCTGTTATCAAAATAGATATAATTCATATCAATACAATTACAGTTAACGTTAAGCAGTAAAATGAATTCTATTCCTGAAAAAATGTATCAGACAAGAAGCCATTGTTACCTATATGCCCCAAGAATTTCCACAATCTTCAAAATATGAGATACTAGTGGTGAAGAGCTTGACATGAAGGGGCGTACTGTCTCCAGTAAAAGTTCCACACAACCTAAAAAGTTCAAGTAAAAGTTCCTCAAGATGCTGTTGATATTAGAAAAAAACAAAAGAAACTAAATTTGCAGATTCGCACCTACAGATGTAAGGTTTTCCTGATTGAAGGAGCTAGCACGAGCAAGCTTTTCGATAAGGTTAAGCAATTCTAATTGCACCTTTGGAGTAAATAGCAATAAAGCACGTATGAGCACTCTCACAGAAGCAGCATTGTAAACCCGTTCTTTATCAGGAATGAAAGAACCCGCAGGTGTGATAAGAAGAAAATTAGCTGATTCATTTTCAGAATCTGATACTGTAGCCGGGTCTGGTGTGAGGAATGGTGGAATTACCATTTCTAAAGCAAGTTCCAGCAGCAATTGTATGACTTGTCGTTCACATTCAACACAAATCAAGCCAGAATCAGAGAGAAGATCATAAAAGGTTTGGGAAGATATGATAGTATGCAACTTTGTCCTGTTAACAACACTAGCACAAACCCCTGCCGTCATTACACGCAACAAATATGTAAATATCTTAATGCGTACAATTATAGAAGATTGATTTTTCTGTTCTCCATCACTCTGAAAACAATGAAGGGACGTTAGTAGAAGAGAAAAGCCAGTTGCTTCACCAAAGACCCTCTGAGCTGAAGTATTAGATCCTAGAATGCGCCATAAGGCTCCAAAAGTATCACATTTAGCATCATCTTGAAGTCGGTATTGAGATCCCAAAGAACTTGTAACCATCCCACTTTTTAGAATTTCTACCAATGATCCCAATTCTTCTGGATGAGCCTGATGAAAAAAGAAATAGGGATAATTGTAATAGTCGTATATTCAAAGCAATTTAAGAAACATTATGGTTGTTAAAGTAGCAATCATATTTGTAATAGATCGCATACACAAAATGATAATGTGATATCTAAAGGTCCGACAGAAACAAAAGCATTTATGAGAGACCAATGCATGAATAGAAGCTGAACCCTACATGGATGACGCTGAGCTACAAATTTGAGATTATCAACAAAAAGCACCAATGTCATATCACATTACAAAGCTGCATATTTACTTCATCTAAGCACTTAAACCTCCATGCAGAAGAAAAATGGAGGCGAAGAATTGATCAATCATTCATACTCTTAACATCAAAGCCATCTTTTATTATACTTCTAAAAGGAAACATTGTTACAAGAGAATAAATACTTGTCAAGTACAATATTATGCACACATACAAAAATCATTGACCATGATCACATTTCAAGATTTAATTACTTCAATAGTGTATCTAACACTTTCTTGCACAGCTGTGAGCTTTTGATAACAAAAGCACATTTTTCAAAAGAAAAAATGAATTACAAGTTGAGCGATAAAGTTTGGACAAGGCCTATTGAAGAAGGAATTAAGTTAAATCCATCAAAAAATATAGTGGCATATCATCACTGAATTTAAAAGCAAGGGACGAATATATATGTTCAAACAAATATATTAATATAACTAGTTTGCTGAGGTTAGAGGTGCAAGATACACATCCGTAAATTAGTCATGTCTGATACAGATAAATTCATTTTCACATGGAACATTGTCACAACTCGAGAAAAGGAATAGCAATTGCATCAAAATCTGGGGAGTATGTGAAAAGTCATGGTAAAAATGATAACCTAATAGAAAAGCTGGGATGTCAAAGATGTGTCTCGTATAATCAGGTTAGGCAGGACAACAAAATTGCAATCGAGATTACATTCTAGATATCAGGCCAAGTTCGATAGTATTTCAAATTCAACCAGAACCAAAAAATAAATGTTACATCAAAACTTGAAAAATTGAAAGAATTGAGAGTAGCTGTTCTTAAAGCTACATCAAGGCAGAGGGTACACGGTTTCAGTAAAGAAATTTAAGGCACAAGCAAAAATGAAAGAAACGGAAAGAAATAAAGAATGTTGTAGACCTGTTTGGCATCCTCAATGATCAAACATGATAATGCCCGTAGGACACCTGGACGATGAATATCCGATATCAAAAATGGAAGGATGATAGACAAACCATTAGCAGAACGAAATAATGCTTGGTTAGCCTCTGCCTTCTTCAATAAGAATACTAAAGCATCCCATGCAACTGCAATTGTGCCCTCTGCTTCAAAAAGGGGAAATTTCCCAGAACCAGATTCTAAGAGTTTTGGTGAGGAAAGAATTGCATCCTTACTGTCCAAATGTTTCTTGAAGCTGCTTGAGCTAGCTTCTCTCTCCAACGGAGCAGGATCACTATTAAGATGCTCTGGACCCAACAGAAACTTGTGCTGCTTTAGATCATCTAACAAAACCTCAAGTACTCCAACTTCCCTTAGGATTTTCTTGTATTGTTGATCAAATGACAAAAGTTTAACAAAGAATGACAAAATCGTGTGCTTTAATTCAGAGGTTATTGGTTGCTGTAATAAGCAGCCAAGTGAAAGCAACTCTTGTTCAGGGATGATATTCACGACGGTTACTGCATATTCAAGAATTTTCAAGATTATCTCTTGTAGAGATGGAGGGAAGCCAGCCATATTGAGGATCAATAGGGGCACTGTCCGCAGCTGCTGACACAATTTGTAGTTTTCAAGATGACTAGAGAATATTTTGAACATTCTATTCAGTACTTCTGCCTGCAGTTCCCTACTTTCAGCTTTGATTAAAATGTCCTGTAACATCTGAACAGCCTCTAAATCTTTGACTTTGTCAGTATCTTTCTCCCAAAATTCATCAGTTATCCGGTCAGATGATGATGTACGACTTCTCCCATGCCCACTAGGCCTTGACTGAGAAACATTTGAAGTTTTTAGTCCAGATGAAGCATCAGAAGGGCCTGTTTGAGCGAAGTTAACAATGACATCAAGCAGTCTAGAAAGTGTAGGAGAGAGGAGATTTTGTGGTGAATGGTTCCCTCCTTTGATTGAATCCGTCCTCTCTATCTCCTGTACCGTATGCAAGTTCTCTGAATTGGAATCTTGTTCAGAAAGCGGCTTGGAGTAAAAAGTTGGACCATATTGATTCTTGGAGAGAACTAAAGCAAACTGGACCAGGAATTGATAGCCATGAGCATTGTGAATATCCTCCCTGAGTCTTGTACCACCAGCCTCTACATGTAAAATGCAAATTGTCTAGAATCAGTATAAAAATAAATTGTAAAAAGAGAGCGAATTCTTATTTCATTGAATGCATGAGAATTCTGTTGGATGTGTGGGATCTAATTACACTCACACTTTCCTTCTCAACTGGGATTCAACCTAACATAGGGGATACTTTGTGAAAAGTTTGAATGTATTAGGTCGCCCTAATATTTCCTCCTATCATAACTAAGAGGCATGAGATCAGAAAACAAATTGTAAATCTCCATCATTATAGTGAAATCGGGCAGCAGCAAGTGGACGTAGCTCTCGGATTGAGAGTGATCCACTCTAAATTCTGCGTACTTGCTTTCAATTTTCTAAATTCCCTGTTGGCTTTGTTATTGCTCTCGGTAATAAAAATTACAATAAATGCATAACAAATTCGTGTTACCTAAATCATTCACAAAAGGAGTTTAATTTGAGGAATTTGAGCAATGGGTGGCAAAGTGGCTTTGTCCTCCATGACAACTTTGGAGAGGCATTGATTATTTTGCTATTCATCTTCTCTCTTTCCTAAAGTATGGAATCCAACTGACATAGGGGTAAGCCAACTTATGGCATCAAAATAGAAGCGAGGTTGCCAATATATGTTTTTATGGAATCTATAATACAGCATTTCAGTTGCAAAAGGAAATATGAATCTAGCTACAACTTTCTATTCTAGTTCCCGGGCGATATTAAGGCATTTTACCTGGCCTATATGACAATTCAACACATTCAAGAAGCAAGTCGACAATGCCCATTGTGTAGGCAGGATCCCCACAATCAGGTCTGAAATCCTTCACGGCGATTAGTAGTACTTTTATCTGGCATACAGACGAGCATAAAAAATCATTGTCAAATTCTAGCATTGGAGGGAGATGGGGAGAGTAGTATTTAAAATACGAAAGCAACTAAAATTCAATGTGTATTGCTGTGTAGGGATTTCAAGAAATTAGGGAACTACTTGGAAAGGAAGAATGAAAGCCATCTTTAATTAGATATCTTGTAGAAGGGACATTAGCATTTAATGTGATTGATTCAGGCGACTACCCTCAAGTATATAAATAAGTCGAGGTTGTACGTCTCTTAGACCTTAAAGATTCACCACTTTGTTTTCCAAGATGTTAATACTTTCAAATTAAGTGAGATGGTTCAATCCTCGAAAGAAGGTAACAAGTATGTCTACAATCTCGTAAGTTTCTCCTACGAAAGTTCATAATACTGCCTTCAACATCCTAAAAGTGAAATGTCTTATCTCACCATAAAACTAACCAGGTATCCTAGTGACATCTAAGACATTGTTCTAAGTCACATATCCAAGCCCCTGACTCCCATGACATGGTTCACTTATGAGTAAATTGGCTTCAGAAAGCAATATAAAAACAAAGTTACTAATTCGTAAATATAAGCATATGCTAAAAATTAAAAACAGAGGAATAACTTTTGCACCTTTCAAGATGATGTTATCAGTTAATAGAATGGAGACATCAACAAGAGGAACAAATACAAGAAGATAATCTACGAGTTCTGTTTTCTATTCGCAAGTGATTTAAACCTAAACCATTTGATTAAAAGAAAAATGATCATATACCAGGTGGTGCTTGCGTATATACTTGGCTGTGCTGCCATTGTCATTGACCAAAAGAAGACCAAGTATCTGGAACAACAATCATATAAAATCATCATTCCACCAATCAGGAAAAATAGGAACATTTCAATCTTGAGAATTTAATTGCTCAAACAATATTTTCAATACTGACTCAGTAGTGGATGATGAAATTCGATGCTACCTGATTAGCATGTCTGTGAAGTTGAATGTTATGTAAAGGAACAAGACCATCCTTATAGTGGGAAAACACTACTAAAGAACCATTGGCAACCATTTGAAAGAGTAACTGGAGTGAATTATCCTCTATGAGACTTTGAGCAGCTGTAGGATGGCTCGCCAATGCTTTCATGATATGTACAACACTTCCCTCTACCTACAAAATTTAAAATAGCTGTAAGAAAAATTGTTGTCAGAGACAGCCTAATCTGCAAACCAATAATTTGAAAATGTGTACAGCAGTACTCTCCATGCAAAATTGAATAAAACAATAGTGAAGTTCTCAGAACTAAAGTTATGAGCGACATTAGAACCCATTTTGAGCAGCATCTAAGAAGCTACTTTTCACTTAGAGATTCATGAAGGTAATATAACGCATTCATTAACTAAGATAATAAAATCAAAGACAGATTATGAGAAACTTATAGACAAAAACATGTGAACTTTTTTTTTTTTTTATAACCGTGAATATTCGGGCTAGCTTGCGCGCACCTCAACTAATCTCACGAGGTCCTGAAGTTTACGGCCGGGTACTCACCTCAATAGCCCTGAGAGGACTCGAACTGGTGACCATTGGGGGGCAAACCCAAGGTCTAATCAATTGAGCAACCCTCGGGAATATGTTATGCCTCATGAGAAGAGAAAAGAAGAAAGCATGGAATATTCTTCCAATCGTGAAGTGTTGAACTGTGATAAAATATCAGGTCAAGAAAACACCGACCCCCGAGAGAGGGAAAGAAGAAAAGAAAAACCCAAAAATAGCAGATGAACATAGTGCTTATTGAGTACTTGATCAAACTCTCTGAGCATTAACACAAGTTGAAATTGCAACATTCACCTTGTCTGCCAACATCAACTGAGTAAAAACAGATCGCAGAGAGGAAGAATCAGTTAATTTCAATTACACAGGTTACACATCAATTTCCAGAAACTAGCGCTCTAAGAATAAGCAGAGTAAATAAATAAATAGTAACTCCCTAATGAGAATTCACATCAAGCAACATGATAATTACTCAAAACACTTTTCTATGTAACAAAACAGGCATTTCTTCAACTTCATGGAAACTCATAAGCAGGTATTTAATGACAAGATTCATTACATTTACAGCTATAATATAGCTCTGTTTTTGCAATGGCTTTACAATCTGACAAAGCCAAACTAGGGAAGCAACTACCATCTGGACTTGAAAGCAAAAAATGAAAGGAAAAGGAAAAATCGAGTTATAGACAATCATGCCACAACATGACCTAAACTTTACAACAAGAAAACAAGGACATCCACCGAACATTGAAATGTGCAAGAAAGCAAATAATTAAACACGCCACAAGGCAATCATGTAATGGAAAATTTACACACAGAAATACTAGAATAAACTACATTCCAAAAGAGAGAAATAACGGAATCAACTAGCATTTCAAATGGAACATGGTATCTTCACTAGTAAAACAACCACCTCAAGCTGCCGTGCAGCTCTAGTCTCTTCACCATGCTTTTCTTCTGCTAGTATAAGCTCCTCATCATTGTTTATCTGGAGCCTCTGATTGCCCACGTCAGGAGCAAGAAGAGAATTTAGGACATGGATGAGACAGCATAAGATCCCAGAATCAAGGAAAGGTTGTTTGTCGATAGGCTGTAGACACGTAAGTAAATTGTAAGCTATACCGACATACAATGAATCCATATAACTGAAAGCATTCAGTGTCTTCAACATTTATGTCCATTTTACGCAATAATGCTACTCAAACAAGGATTGAAAACAGGGTTGTGGACTGCAGCACCTGTGTGGCTAAGGTTTTTTTTTCAAACTGTCAAATGATATTGCGCCACTTGCCCCCCTATTTTTAATCCATGTCACTAAATTTGTTTGTGTAGCATGATTGTTTTCACTAAGAGATGTCAATAAATCACTTACCATTATCCACCACAGATTCTCATGTTCAACAGAGACATTACATACTATTAAGTTTGCAAATGCACATAGGATATAACAATAAATTAGTTTCACAAATAATACTGAAAAACATTATACTTGTCAATCCTGCGACTGGATATGCTAATTTTACTTTTGGAGATTCATAACTCCCCCTCACTTTTTTGATATAACAAAGGGCGAAATCACTTCCCTAAAATTTACAGTTCCTTTTTTACATGACTCGTTATTATGAAGAAAGAGATAATAACAGAGAAAAGACTGTAAGATGGAATCCCATTCAAGCCAAATTACTGAAACAGGGACGGAGAGTAGGCACCACAGCAATGAGTGAATTTAAGTTATCATGCTAAATGGAAACTGAAACATAAATTAATTTGTAAAGCAAAAGGATAAAAAGAACAGAAGATCATATCTTAGTACATTCAATGTACATACCCCAGATACAAGGACTTCAACTGCATGTAATAAATTTGCTCCTGGCCTGATGCCATCCTGCTCAGAATTAAAAGAGAGAGAGAGAGAGAGAGTAGTTTAACAGCACAACTAACAAGATTGATAAACAAATAGAAACGGAGAATTTTTTTTGCATATATAATCCAAGGAAAAACCTTTGTGAGTGTAGAGAAAAAGTTTAAAACTCTCTCAACTTCCAAAGATCTTGTTTTACTGCTAAGTTTCAACTTTTCAATATCGGTTACAAATGCTCTTCCCACGACAAAAGAAAATATGTGCGTCTCTACCAACCTGCAAAATGATAGTTAAGAAATTAACCTATCTATTTCACCATGAAAGCAAGAATTACAATGTAAAGAATTGAAGGACGAACTTAAGAAAGTTGACATGTAAGATTACATTATACATGAAAAAAAGAGTTACTTATTGTGATAGTAACGGCGTGTCACTGTCCAAATACGTAACTTTTTTATGGTGAATAACTCAAATACCTTTAATAATTTAAAACATTAAAAATATATTAAAAGAATTATTTTTAACTGGATACTAATTTGTCTCAGTTCTAATTGACTTAACTACAAAAAACTTATTTAATAACATGATAAAAGTGAAATGATTTCATTCGGAAAAAAAAAAGGTTAATTGATTTATTAAAAGTCGAAACTAACTTAATATAAAAAATTTATCATCTAATTATGTTCTAATAGCAAATTTGTATTACCTAATATAAATAAGTATTGAATAATTAACTAACGAAATTATTTATAAATAATTTAGCACCAATATGATCTAATAAAGACTGCCTAAGCCATTGTCAAATAAAGAAACTGGCAAAACTAATGAGTTGGTAATTTACTAAATATATCAAATATTATACTTAATATTCATCCAAAACATTAAAACATATATCATCAAACTTTGGGAGGAGAAAGTGTTCCATTGCTATATTGTATATAACACGCCAAATATATTTTCCTTCATTGACAATTTCACTCTACTCATGTGCAACTATTAATAAACATAGAGTTCTTTATAAGTTAGTTTATCCAAAAATACATGTGTAAGAAAAGGTTGTAAATTCTTGCATCTGTAAAGAAATACTTGTTAGGTTTTCTAGACGGGACGCACATTGTTCATCAAAAGACAGCACAACTACAGTGATCCTCATACAAAATAACAAATTGTGAAAGACAAATGAAATCTCAAGTTAAACATACCAATTATGAAAGACAGAAATGAAATCCATTTATAGAAAATATATTATGGGACAAAAAAAAGAAGGAAAATTTCTCCCGTACATGGTAATTAGCTGAGCTACATTTTTGTGCTGTTCCACTAATCTACAGAATATATCTACAGTCCAATTCGAGGCCTTTTCCTTCTCCTGCATGGACACGGAAAAGAGGTCAGACTTAGAGTTTCTTCTGATATATCTCCGGCCGTGTGGGGGTTAAAAATAAGGAAAATGCTTGTTGTACATCACTATTTACGTCATCTTTTATGTCAAAAAGAAAGTGGGGAAAAAAAATTATTTGGTTGATGAGTTTGTGATCCAATCCAAATTATTAGAAAACAAATCTGTAAGTTGTGATGTATACGTAGCACAATCGTAAAAATAATGATGATCATAAATGTAGCCTACTATTTAACGTATCCGTGAGTACCTTTTCAGAACTAGATGAACGGAACTCTTCCCAATATCTCTTGAAATCCAATTCCAGTTCATGTCTGTCTCTGTTCGCAAGGTAAAAATGGTAACAATATATGTTAAAATCTAGATGACGCACCTGTATTGGCACAACTAAAAATAATAGCAATTTTCCATTCAAATCCAGAGTAAGTCAAGCCAAAAGGCAAGATGAAATCAATAAGGTACATATGCCACAATTTTTCAATGGATTATACATAATTATGATTTAAAAAATCAATTGTGCAAACTGATCTAATCTAGGACTCCCAGAATGGCCATCACAAAACCATTGATAGAATCGCCAAAGAAGATGACCAATATTGACATGTCATCAAAGAGACAAAAGACTTTGTGTCAAAAAAGGTATGATTTGGATTTGATAGAGGCGAACTAAAAAACCAAACTAACAGGACAAAAATAAATTTATCCACTTCACCAGGTTATATTTGGTTGATACACTGTTGCCAAAACAGATGTTGAAAAAAGAAAACAATGGAGAGAGAGAGAATTTCATAGGAAAAAATCAAATAATTATTTTATTTTAACAATGAAATAATTTTGATTGCCTAGGTACTAGGCCCAACATGAGTTCGAAATTAGAAAAACAAGCGCAGTGGAAATGCACACCAAGGTTACGAAAAGCTTAGCACCTCTCAATCTAAACATCTTTCGACCGAAAAATAAAATGAATAAGTCATGCCGTTTCACACCTCAAAACACCCCACTCTCATTAGAGAAATGGGCTCTTTCATTATACAAAGTTTCGTCTTCTCTTTCACTTGCTAATTGTTATCAATTTCGCCACATTCTGCTGGGTAATAAACACGGTCAACTGGTTAACCAGATTATTTTAACTTGTCAACCTCTGCACAACTCTAAAACCCCTATAATGTAAACTAACCCACTATTCAACCATTGGAAATTAAATTTAGAACTGTCCCTAGGAATTCCAGAAACAATTAAAATCCAATTTTACAATTAAGCCAAACATATTGTTCTATCTTAAATGTCAAATCTTTGTAATATTAATTAAAGCCCATCAAAAAGATTGGTATATTCCGGTTTCATCAATTTATCAGGATTCAATCCCATGATTTCCTGTATTCTTATTCACATCCTAGCATACTTGTTTCACCAAAACAACCCCTACTCAATCATAACATTATATCCATCTACTCAAACTAGGCAACAATGCCACTACATATGATGCATGTTCAAATCACTGTCAAAGACCAAGTTCAAATTTGACTGTTGAACATTAAAAGGCAATTAGATAACAGCATTATGGCCACTTCCTGATTAAGCAGTTGCTTGCTGACCAAACACCTAGCTCCACACAACATTTTCCTAACAAGCTTTATAGTTAATACCTAAACAGGAGAGAACATGCACAGCAGCTCATAAAATGCCCAATCTGGGAAGGTAAGCAAATATAATTTGAGCTATAAAAAATTAGGAAACCTATTAGAATATTTTTATTTGCTATGTTATGAGCTACTACATCATTGACATGTCTGATCATGAGTCTTGCTTTCATATTGCCACATTCATTCCACGCCTCTCACAGTGAGCATCAATCAGTACCTTCAGTTTCAACGTCAGCTGCATCGATAGTGGGCTAAAAGTTTTTCAGCATTCCAAAATATCATCCTATACTGAGATCTGCACAGTTTTGCAGATCCACATTCCAACTTTATGCAGTAGGGATTTAAAAAAATAAATAAAGAAGAATAATAATAATAATTTACCCCTTTGACCAATTTTTTTAAAAAAGAGTGAAGTAGTTATGATTTTGTACTGAAAAGCTACACGACATAATTTAATACTTAACAAGATAATCGTTCCAGCGTAGTAAGAAAATGCCGCAGATACCGATAACCAGCCTTTACATTTCTAGCATAACAGCCCCTTTCACCAATTTTACAGGCCTGTGGGTAGATAACTAGTCAGCATTATGCCAATCTTTTTCAAAGTTTATCTTAAGTGCTTGTTTGATAAAGCTTTGATAAAATTTTATAAACTTTTCAACTGTTGAAACTTCAATTTTATTTT
>CAIGRF010146574.1:0-15656 GCA_903798235.1 Fraxinus ornus
GTGTGGTTGAAAAAAAAAAGAAAAGTTATTGATGTGATAAAAAAAATATTATTTTATTGAAAACTGTGTGGTTGAAAATGAGTAGAAGAATGAGAACGAAAATTTTAATGTAGCTCAAACAAGGGCTAATAATATAAGGTATGAACGTTATGTGCTAATTACCTTTTCAAAATTAAAAAAATTTGTAGATTTTTTTTCAAAAATCAAGTGGTCGCATTTTGTGACAATCACATAATTTATAGTCGCAAATCATATAAATGATGCGTTTGATTGCGAGTGTGGAATTTGCATGGAAATAAAATAAATTCTAGTAATTCAATTGTCTATAACTTATTTGTATGGAAATTATTAATTAAATATGTTCGATTAATTTAGTTTTCAATCTAGAAAATTTTATACTTATACATTTTTTTATTGGTGGGTAATTGAGAGAGAGAGAGAGTCCTCCGAAAAATAAAATTCTGCTCCCTAAAGTATTTTTCTTAATTTTGAGAAAAATATAATGACGGGACCAAAAGTAAGAAAATGTTTTTCATTTAAAAAAAAAAAAAGAAAAAGTCCAATCAAACGGTACAAAAATGAGAATTTGAATGCAAAAAACATATTTTCCGTGAAAAACATTAGCAATCAAACCCAACCTAAACGTCTGATTTGAATTTGAACGTCTGTTTACATGAAATTTCCTCTAAAATAAAATGGCAAACCCCAAATAAATAAAAGCCATGCATTTTCCAACTATAACCTAGGCGATTTCCCCCTTGGCACTAATTCATCTTGTGTGGCAGTGAATTCTACTCAACTTCTTCATCAACAAAGTTGGAAGGTAGTATCGGATTTTTGTTAATGTAAAAAGGGCTTTTTATGTTGAAATCGCACTCAATCTGATTGTTGTGAATGATTTAATTCAACTCAATTCCGTGTAATTTATTTATTTTTCCAAAATTGTTTTTTAATCTTCCTCTAGCAACACTGATTTTTTCGACAACCTTTGTCTTGAATTTTTGATGCGATTGTTTATGGTGTTTTCCTTGCCTTAAAAAACTGGCCGCCCCTCAAGCATAATAGGTGGAATACCCAGGACCAAAATCCAGTGGGTTATTTGCCCTCACTAGACCCCAGGTGGCTCCGCCCCTGGAAATGCAGCATAAATATTCAATGTTGAAGTTAAATATTTTATTTCTGTTGTTGGTGGTGGTATAATTTTCAACTTTTACTGATGTAGTAGTATCCATCGGCATGAATCTCCCATCTTTTATTGTTGTCTCTTCCATTTCCTGTGATTATGTGGGCATCTAATAAGCGCGGATAATGGTTCTTTTCTGGAATTAGGAGTGAATTCTGGACTTGTGCATGTATTTAAGTTGCCAAAAAGGTGAATACTTAAGAAGGAAAAGAGCATCTGTTTGTGCTTTGTTTATGGAAATTCTCTGTTTTCTTTTCATCAAATCTGAGAAAACACTTAAGAGGGACACTGATGATTTTGGCTCACCCTAAAATTTGCCTCTAGCTCCTTCCCTGGATCAGTGTGATAATTTAATTTCACTGAAGCAGCCCCATTTTTACAGTTTGTTCAATTAACTTCCTATTTTCCTTGAGAATTCATTATATTGAAATTGTTGTTTGTGGAAATGCAGTGAAATCATTCTGTAATTCAGGTTTTGAATTATTTCTACGTCGGTATTTTTTTTTTTTTTCCAAATTTCAAAATAGAAACTCATATTCGACCAGGCTTGATTTTAATTTTCGCACATTCGAAGCAGTTTTTCTTCTTTCTTTGTACTTGCAGTAGTGATTATTAATTAAACCTAGTACCAGTTAAAGTTAGTTTACTATTTTCTTTGGCTTTTATGATATTTAAATTCTTTTTCAATTTTTACCTCAAGTTTCCAGATAGAGTTGGCAGTTTCAATGGCTAAGCGAAAAGCCAGAAAAAATACAAAAACAACTGGAAATGATAAAAACAACGGTGATCAAGATGAGGTCCCATTAGAAAAGAAAGAAGATGCATTTCAAGACCATGAAGGTATTGCTTGCATTCCATTTATTTATTTCTGTCTGTGGATTTATTTAATATTCAAAATGGAAAAGTAAAGGCTAGGAACAGATTAGATTAACATTTATATTAGAATTAACAAGACTACAGCCCTACTGATGGGCTTCTTATTTTAATTTTTTTTCATAATTTTGATTTCTGGTTTTGTATCATTATCTCAGCAAGCTGTGGCTACAACATGGTGTGCCGCCTTGCGTATGTAAAGTATGGTTAATTGCATTTAAGAACTTAGGTGTTATGGTACACTGTGATCTCTTTCTGGCTAGTCCATCTAGGCATCTATGCTTCTAGCATGAAACAATCATAGAAAGTTCCTTTCCAAAACAGTATCTTCCAGTGTAGCAGGTCATGTAAATTTGTCTTGATGTCCTAACAATGTTGCTCATCATGTTTATTTTCTTGTAGAAATATTGAATATATTTAAGACGATAACGTTTTACCAATTCATGTCTGAGTAATGCATTGTGCAATCTTTCTCTGTAGCATCATAGATTAATTTATAATTTAAAAGAGTGTGGAGAGGTTTAAACCAAAGTTTTGTAGTCATGTCCATTGTATATACAACTTAGATATGAGGTAATACCTGTATATGTACTACTTAGATATGAGGTATTACCAAGTTCCATGAATCTAAAGTGATGTGTTATAAATTAATACTTTAACCCTTTACTAACTTCCCTAGAAATATATTAATACTCCTGATTTGTCATCTTTCATGTTCATTTTGGATGACTGGATTTACGCTTGACCAGTTAAATCCTGACTTTCACAAATCAATACTCTGTAACTGAAAAACATTACACTCTTAAGCTTCCTTTATTGATCTTTGAAGACTTGAGTATTTTTGCTTATCTTCATAATCACCTGATACTTTTGCTCAGGATGTGCGGTTTCTTAACTATTACTTGATTTCCATCTTTATTCCCCTTTCAGTTGAGCGTCAAAGTGCTGCAATCAGGGCCCTTCGTGATGTGGAGATTGAACAACTACGTACTATGTTACGGCTTCTCCGTTCCTATTTCAGCAAGGAACAGTTGCAAGTTCCTGTAATGCAGTTTTTCAAGGAAAACCTTCCAAATCTATCTATTGCAAAGGATGGGAAAGATGGACAGTATGAGGTCCAATGGAAAGACAAGGATTGTAACTTCTCTATGAATAATGCTGATGAAAGAGCTATACATACCTCTCTACTACATCAGCTGTCAATGGTTTATCCTGATTGCTCTGTTGCTATGCCATCTTTTGGTGGCTTTGAGTTTTCAAATAAATCTGGTATTGATAAATCTTTGTTCATGCTTGTAATATCTGAAAATCCAATGCGTTGTTTCCTTTTTATCTGATACAATTTATCTATTCTTGGCAGTGAAAACAAGCCTTTTTGACGCTGATAATCTGCAGATAAGGAGTCTGGTATGTTCTTACGCAACTTATACTACGGAACTTATGATTAACAAATCATTTCAGTGGTGGCCAATACAAACTCATTTTTGTTTTGCTATTTATATTGCTTCCTGTATAAAGCTCAAGGCATGCTTTTTGGTTACCTTTTTGACCCTTCTTGTGTTCTTCATTTCTCATTCTTTCAAAATTTTCTTTTTCAGGTCTTGGAAGAGCCATCTGATACTCAAATGTTAGAACTGCAGGATGGTCTTAAAACTCCCAATGTATGTAACTCTGAGAAAATTCTGCAAGCTTTATGCAGTTATGCTTTGGTATCTTTTATTTTCACGTTTCATTTGCTAGTTAGACAAGTGTTCGGATATCCAAATTTGTATTGATCCTGGAGAATCTGTCCCTCAAGCATGCAATATTTGTGGAAATATGCATATTGACGATATGAACATCACATTCATTAATTTTTTTACTGATATTCAGGGTATAATGGTAGTACTTAGATGCCCAGTGGTAATCTCTCAGAATATGTTACCGACCTTATCTCTAGATTTTCATTGTTATACATGTACTAATTCAAGGAAAAAGTTCTGTGGGCCTGTTTGGTTTGGATTTTACAATTCTACAGTAAATTAATTCTCATTTTTCAACCACACATTCTTCAATAAAATAATATTTTACATCACATCAATACTTTTTTCTTCTTTTTCAACCACACATTTCCCATCATATCACTATTCAAAATAAATGTTAGAACTGCAGGATGGTCTAAAAACTCCCAATGTATGTAACTCTTGAGAAAATTCTGCAAGCTTTATGCAGTTATGCTTTGGTATCTTTTATTTTCACGTTTCATTTGCTAGTTAGACAGGTGTTCGGATATCCAAATTTGTATTGATCCTGGAGAATCTGTCCCTCAAGCATGCAATATTTGTGGAAATAGGCATATTGACGATATGAACATCACACTCCTTAAATTTTTTACTGATATTCAGGGTATAATGGTAGTACTTAGATGCCCAGTGGTAATCTCTCAGGATATGTTACCGACCTTATCTCTAGATTTTCATTGTTATACGTGTACTAATTCAAGGAAAAAGTTCTGTATGAACTTGTAAAATATCCTATCTTTCCTCAAATATTATGTCAGGTACCCTTGACTTCATCTTGTTTGTTTTCTGATATAGTATGTAAACAGGTTAATTTTGTAATTGCAGATGAATAATCAGAGGTTGTCAATTGGGATGACACCCAAAACTCTAAGGCTTCCCAAGCCTGGCGAGATGCTTCTTTCTGTGCATGGCTCACCACTTGGTGTTTATAAAGAAGACAACATGGAAACAATACAAGGTATGTTTGTGCTCTAGTTATGATTTTTTTTTTCCTTTCCCCCCAGAGGATTAATTGTATTTTACTAGACTTATTTCCCTCTTTGCTGATAGCTTTCAGTTTGTGAAAAGGCAGACACAGTTTCCAGCTATCTTGAACTAAATTATATTCACACACAATTACAACACTGTGTTCCGGCAAGGAACTAAATTTGAATTTATTCCAATGTGTTGTATTGCAGAGTCAGAAGATGGTTGAATGGAAAGTGAAGCTCAATTACTGTAATGTAGTTGAAGATGATGTTGAGTTGTCGAGAGATTTCCCTTCGTATTTTCACCATTGTGTCATCGTTGACTAGTAAATAAATAGTCCAGCATAATATAGTCCTGGAAACTTGTAATCGACTCCATTAGCACCTAGGATTCTTTGTTCCAAACATATGTAGTATTTGTGAGACGTAGATGGTATAGTGAACAAAGTTTTAGCTTCTTTTCTTCTTTGGCACTATCTTGTATTATCCAATCTTACCTATTGAACATGCCATTAGTAGTTAAGGGACAGATGCCTGAATCCCTGCTTCATTGATTTTGAGTTCAACAGCTAGTGCTCTCTCTCTTTTGATGGCCGTCCATCTGAAATTTGTGTGCCCTGGTTTTTCCAAATAAAAACTACAGTTTCATGAAACAAATTGCAACTTAAAACATCATTCTTGTGAGATTTACACAACATACATGGCAGCACTTGATATCTGAACTGGGTGAGATGAGAAATTCTTGAAAGGGTGATGTTTCAATACACCCTATTTGGCGTAAACTAAAATCGGATATTATTAAATTTTGTAAAAGTTAATGAAATATATGTGGTTGAAAAGTTGTCAGTTTTATAAAATGTTTGGTTAAAACTAATTGTTTATTTTGACTTGAAATCTTAATTCAAATCAAATGGTAGCTAAATTGGGCAAGGAAGAATCGATGTTTTTGCTTAGACAACCTTGAATAAACCGTAGAAATAATATAAGAAATGCTTTTGAAGTTGAGAATTATTAATTTGTGCGGAAGAAATTCCTCGTACTCCACTTTTTCATATGAGATGACCACATAAGCTCATGTGAGATTAAAATCATATTTTTATATATTTTGAAAAGTTGTGAGTTCTATACGATTAAAATTAATTATTGATAAGACCTTTTCAATTGTAGCCAATATCTTATTACGAATAATTTCGACAACTTCAGGAGAAAAAGGTTAGTGGCCAAATCATGATATGGTCATTTCTCCGGATATTAATTATTTTAAATTACAGATGTAACAAGAAAGGGTTAAATGATATATTTTTATTTTATTTTATTGTGGTAGAGCATGCACGGGTGTCATTAATAGTTAGATAAAACGGACAAAAATGATGATTAGTTATAAGGTAAAATCATTGTTAACACGCACATGATACACTTTCTAGACAAAACAAGAGTTGCTCTAGAATTGCNTTAAAAAGAAAAGAATAATCAAAGACCATCAATAAGATTTACCAACATGGCCTAGAATCAGGATTGTATGCATTTTATTTTTAGGGTGTGTTTGGACCACATTATTTTGGAAGAATGTATTTTGGAATAGTAGAATGATGGAGAATGTGTGGTTGAAAAAGAATGAAAAATTATTGATGTGATGAAAAATATTATTTTATTGAAAAATATGTGGTTGAAAATGAGTAGAAAAATGAGAATGAAAATTTTAATATGTACCAAACAGGGGCTTAATTTTTAAAATTCATTAAATTTGAGTTAGGAAAAGGGCCTTGATAAGTAGAAAGCCTCTCTCTCTCTCTCTCTCCTTTCTTAGGTAGAAAGCAGACCATACCTCTCTCTACTCCCAGTTTAGGGTCTGTTTGTCTATCATTTTGAGAGAAGAAATAGAGTTTTGAATAGTATTTTTTAGAGAATGTGTGGTTGAAAAGTAAAGTAATTTTATTGGTTTGTGTGTAGAATATTTTATTGAGTGAATATATGGTGAAGATCGTTTACTTTAGCAAATAATGTTTGAAAAAATTGATGACAAACAGGGGCTTAGATTAATTTTGCATAATGTTTTGAGTATAGCAAGTGTAAAAATAGTGTTGAAACATCTTATTTGAAAGTTTATTTTTTTAGCTTAATGTAGCTCATTATCATATCAAGGTATAGCTTTCGAGTTCATATCTTGCCGTCTCCTATTTATGAATTTTTCTGTACGTGTTAAGACTTTCGATATGTGGCATGCATTTGAAAGGGTATATAGAAGTAGGATTTAATAAGCAAATTATTTTCTATCTCCCGAGTTCAGCACTGAAAAGTCTTTTTTATTACTATAAAAATAAATAATACAAAAGATAGGGACATTAGAGTCGATCTCCAACCAATGAAAGTGCAACGTAAAAAGCTTTACCAGTTTACAAGGTTGAAACAAATCTAGTTGAGACCGTATGAGTATGATTCAAAGAATTAGAGCACGTGGCTATGAACCATGTTGTAGAAAGTTCCACTTGAAACACACCACATTCACATGCATGCAGTGCACTCCAACTCCCAATATAGTTTAAATAATATTACTATTATATAAAGAAAGTAATAGACCTCGAAATAAAGAGAAAACCTAAAATCAAAGACTGGCTTAAATTTTTAGTAGTTTCCCCCCCACAAGAATAAGCTGTTAATCAATCAAAGGCATGTACTCAGAAACGATTCAAGAAAACTCAGTGGTGAGTTAGGATATCCGGGAGCATGTTCTTGACATGCTCGCATATATGTATATTTGTTTCAATGGATTGAGACGCCAAACCCAATAAAGTGGACAAGAAAAGGTAATTTTATGCGGAAGCTCGAAACTGCATATCTTGATCTTATGCTTCATATGCTCCAATGATATGTTGTCATATAAACGAGGTTGTGTACACATCGAAACATCGAATATGTTTAATATACGGTACTAAATGAAACTAAACAAGACATCAAATGGACAATTTTTTTTTCGAGACATTATTTCCTGTATACACGAGTAATTACATTCTTATTAACATAGTCAAAACATCCACGCTTTTCAAATAACAGAAAGGAAGTGTGCAAGTCAATGTATTTCCCATGCCAACACCACAAAATAAACTGATTTACCCTTATTCTAGTTCTCTTCATCAGTCTGATATTTTCTTTCTAGGTACTCGCAGGAGAATACATACTGAAATATTTTATCGAGTAACTCCGAGATGGGAATTTTGTATCCAATGAAATCTGCAATCAATACAATACGAGAGAATAAATATTAATAAAGGTTCAAAAATTCTCCTCAAGATAGAATCCATACATAAACCACCTATTGATGAAAGGGTAGGGTCATGATTATAACATAGTATAATGCTGAAAATCAACTCACCATGCTTTGTTGTTTTAGACGGGAACAGGGGTTTGTTCTAAGCTTTCTTTCCCTGTAATGCCATCCTTCAGAGTCTGGAAGTATACGTTATAGTCCTTTTCTGGAGGAGGGTTTTCAGGATCCACCGTGTATGGCTCACTGAACGGAATTACACTTTTAACCTGTGGAAATAGAAAAAAGCATATCACAACATCCAAGTAGTAGAAAATCAAATGATTTGCACATAATTATTGTTAAACACGTAAACCAACCTCAAATGTCTTGTAACATGCATACGGGCTTTCAAGAGCAGCAATGCATATCCGAGCAACCTCTTCCCTGGATATCTTCCCCTGAACATGCAAAAATACAAATTTTCCATTAACAAAATTTAAATTATGCATCTTCTAGCTATGCAACATATGCTAGAGTAAATGCTAATACAGTTATATTGTCTCCTTGATCAAAGATGAGTTCGGCTCCAGCAGGCTCCTCGGTTAATGCACAAGGCCTGATGATTGTATATGGGACTCCACTTTCACGTAGCACATCCTCCCCCTACCAAATGATTAACTAGGATGAGAACACAAATTATACAAGAATCTCTAAATATCTTCAGCAAATGAATAACCCATGTTCTGACTGGCACAAGAGTTGCCAGAAAGATGTAATTTCTGCAAATGGAAGATCGTTATCATATTTTAGCTGCAAAATAATCGAAGTTATATTTTCGGCTGGCATCCTATTATGCTTTAGGATGCCTGGAAGAATAGGTTCAACTATGCAAGAAGTTTAATAAACTGCCTGTGCTTGAATTAATATTCTGCATGCTAAGATATGGCATAAACCTTCAACTTGAATGTGAGAATGAAGCCCAATTCTTTGTTCAACCGGACAGCAGGAGGCTGTTTGCTTAAATCAAGTCCTGGCCTTTCAGGTCTAGTGACACCAGCAGAGCTCACATGCACAAACCTACAAAATCATCAAGTTAATGGAACAGGGATCATGCAGTTATCTGCTTAACTCAATCTTTTCCAGGTGCAAAAAAAAAAAGGCAGAGACGGACAAGGAGAAAGAATTTAGAAACGAACCTGGGAGTGATTGGCTCTTGAATGTATGCCCTTATGGATGAGACTGGAAGCTGAAATGGACCTTCAGTGAATGTTGGGTTTAATTTCCCATCATATTCAAACTTACTGAACATGAGCTGAAATTTTTTTATTCCATAGTTACAACGGGTAGAAAAATGGTGAATAATAGAAAATAAAATACAGAAGCCTTGTGCATAAAAGTTTGTCATGGATTTACCTGCAATGATATTATTTGGCCGGCATCAAATGGTGGTGCATCGGACATAGTTCGTGCTCGAAATATAGGCCTCAAAGAAGAGAAAGGCAAGCGGACCTGGAGGTAATTGACCAAAGCTTGAGAACTAAAGCCAATTATAATAACTTGACAGTTTAAGATCAAAATGTTACTCACCGATTGCCATTGGTCCTTTATGGTGTCAAAGCCGGATGTATAACCCACGGTATCCCAATCACGGCTAGTCCGAACAATGAGTTTATAACGACGGCCATCACCTCTGAGGCGTAACTCAATACCATCATATGCTGAAAGATCTTCCGGTACCGAGAAATTCTGAGGACATAAACCCGCAAAAGTTTTTAGTTAAACAGCATCACTACACGACAGCTCTACTCTGCACATCAATCAAAATGACCTTCCGGACTACAATACTGTGCTTAAGCTCTAGTTTAGCTTGTCACATCAAACAGGTAACACTAACCACCAAAGTATATTTAATTTATAGTAAAAGGTACATACTAACAAAACCGGCAATGGAATAATGTCCTTTCATAGTAAAAATAAATTACAGAGGAAAATGAGAGAGAGAAAAGTACAACTCGCCTTTGTCCTGATGCTAGTAAATCCCCCATTGTTTGCAGTGGAAACAACTCCTGAAGAGAACACATGAATAGACAGAGTTCAGAAATAAAACTACTCATGATTAATAGATAGTAGGCATTGGTTACACTAGCATTGAAATTCATGTAAGGCTGAGGAAAACATACCTTTGAAAACTCCTGTGGGTCTACCATTTTCACCTCCATTTGGATCAATTTGAAATGTACTTTCGCTCACTCCTCCCATGACAACATCGTCTAAAGGACCCCAGGCAAGTTCTCTAGAAGAACTATCTGCACAGTTTATGAGCAATTTCAAACCCAAATAGAATTAGAGAATGCAAATACCCAACAACATAGAGCAACAAGTTCCACTAAAAAGATTGGAGAAGAAAAGGCAAAAAAATGGATGTCAGTAATTAATTTGAATAAGCTGACAAAATGTATATCCATTGAATTAGTTCATCCTTGTAACAACTGCAATTTAGGCATGTGATACTTTAATGAATAGGGAACTAGAGATGGAAAAATGCTCTTGCAATCATGAGATCCAGGCATGATTTATCAACTTTGCTTGAAAAGAGCGTACCTTCGAATCCGAAAATCAATTTTCCACTACAGAGTCCAACACTTTCCTTTACAGCATTTATAAGATTTTTCATCCCAATGTACTCCACCATTTCAGGGGAATCACCTTTAATCTGCTTTCACCAATCAAATAAAGGACCAAAGTTAATTGCAACTGACACACTTCCAGTTTGGTAAGCTGGAGATTTGAGCTCCTTAATAAAGAAAAAAATTCAACTCCTCAGATTTTCGCAAGACAATCAATTTACAACCTCTGGTTCGAAGAATTTGATTCCCTGAAAAACAACAAGGCCATGGTTATGTAAGAAAGACATGAAGCCAACAGCAACAAACAAGAGAAGACAGAGAAGTTGACATCAAAGAAAGTACAGCATTTGGAGGAGCAAATGCTGGAATAAGATTGTGATTTTTTTTTTTTTTTTGATATTATCAATATAACGTCAAAAGTGGATTTCTTTTTCTGCCGTTTCAAAAAACCTTTTCTGATGATGCTTTTGAAAAATGAACTTCATTTAAAAAAACTTTTTATTTGACCGATAATCATATAAAGCAGACGATATTTTAGCCATTTGCTTAAACGCTAAACCTCAAAGATTCAACACAGCATAACTTAATACATACCTGACTGTATTTTGCCCTATCGGGGGTATCGCCTTCCTTTGGGCCAACGATAACTGACACAGCATTAATAACCTTTCTCACTCCTTTGAAGTACTCAGGTAACAAAGTGCTCGCCTTGGTGATGTCTCCAACAATCTGATTTGTTAGAACCAACACAATCAAACACTTGAGAGTAGAATTTGAATTTTTTTTTTAATTTAAAGTTTTCAGCAATATACTATTTTTTATTGCATCTTCAGATTCACAAGTGATTATATTCTGAATGGACTGTCAATGTTTTGGGGTCTTCCAATATATAGGATATAGATTTTATGTTCATAAGCTATTCTGGGGTCTTCTATAAGCTATTTTCTTCCTACTGCAATCACAATTTCGGGTTAGTCAAGTGGTTTACTCAAATCTTCACTTCAGAATGCTATGAAAAGGTCGGAATCTCTGAAAAATTATTTTTCTTCAAAATAAATAAAGTTATATTCCATTGAGCACATGGAATGAAACAGGTGACAGAATTAGAGTTACAGCAACTGATCATGGTCTACTTATTAGCCGGAAAATCAAGAGTCTTAATCCTACCTAAATAAAAAAAAAATGTGGACAGTGAAATGTACATAACTCCTTGAAAAAACATCAGAGTTATGAGAATGCACCCAACTCACCAAGTTAACTTCTGGACCTAGCATTTTTCTGGCTTTCTCTTCATTCCTGACCTGAAATAGACATAATACAGACTGAATGCATCTACACACCAAGTAACAACAATGCGAAATAAGACATTATGTTTTAAGTATAAGTACCAATACTCGAACTGGGAGTCCTTTCTTTCGTAACAGATCTACTACTCTTCTTCCAACGCCACCAGTTGCTCCAGCCACCAATATGATCCCAGATGTATCCATTGACTTTACTGCTTCACTAGGTGACGGACCAGATAGTTTCTCAATCAGAAATTCAATGAACTTCAAGTATAAAATGAACCTTGTTAGATCATATATAGCAGAGCATCAGCATTAGACATATCAAGAAAGGATCAAGCAAGGTGAACCTTCGCAGGAGAGGGAGGCCCATTAAAGAAATAAAATGTTTTTACAAATCTTCCCCAGTCCCAACCTTGTTTTCCAGCTTCTGAGAGAATGGATCCCCTATACGTTCTCAGGGAATACGAGGAGCTCTGCTTGTAAACATATGGCTGGAATTTTTCTTTACGTTGAAGAAATGGAGAAGACAGCACCTGCGTATCTGAAGTTTTCCCAGAATATTTTCGGCCAACAGATGAAATACCCTGCAACAGATAATTACGATGCTGAGATAAAGAATAGCGTCAGGTGGAAACATAATTCTTATATTACTACAATGTAACTGTTTCCTCCCAATTTTTCAAGAAACAACATGATAAAAATGTAGGATAATTTAATTGTCTCCTTTATTGAGTATCCTCTTCAGATGCCCATAAATAATCGCCCTCCACGACTTAAGCAGCAAGTAACTTTTCCAGCTCACAATGGCTCAACGGGCAGGGGTTACATTATACATTTAGTGTGGGGGCTCGGAAAGCTACGATACATATTGGAAGAAATGCAAAAGCAGTCTACTCTAGGTAACTGCAAAAATTAGAAGTAGATAAACCCAATCTCCAATTCGAGGTCCAAATATATCCAAAAGTGAGGACTGGGTGGCATTGAATACGAGAAGTTGCAGGGAGAGGAAGGGAAACAGTAGTTCAATTTGTTTGTTCCTTCCAATTAGAAGCAGGCATATCAGGCTCCACTAAGCCTACAATTACTTCTAAAATTCGATCAGTTTTTTCCATTGAACAGGAAAAAATAAAAAGAATACAGTACTGCTGTAACTGCACTCTAATATGAAATAGAAAAACAGCAAAATTGACATCCTAAACCCAGAAACTATACTCTTATATCTAAACTGATATTATCATCGTCATAAGTCTAGATAATCACAATCAGATACAAACGAAAATACCTAACAAGCAATCAGTAGAACTGCTACTATCATCGTCAAAACCACGTTGTAGTACGAGAGTACACAAAGTAATAAGCTGGTTTCTAAATTATAGCTTTACCTGGAAATTTAGAATGGTGGAGGAAGAAGAAGACGGTGGTGGTGGTGGCGGCTTGGTTACACTACAGAAGCAATGAAACTCCATATTCCACCAAAATATATTCACGAAGCACGTAACAACAAAGATTAAACTTTTTAACGATGAATTGTGGTTGATGATACAGTTTACTGTGCAGGAGTTAATACACACCACATGTATGAGGCAAGTCAATCTTCGAAATGCAAGGAAAGTTCTACGACATGTGTCCCGATTTTCAATACGAACATAAACAAATCGCATGTCATTTATGAAGTGCTACTATACTAACTTGCGCTTTTAACCCGTTCATATCCAGTTAGTAGCCTGGGCCCTAAGTCATCTGGGCTGGACCGAAAAAACGGGTATCGATAATATTGGCGGCCCGGTATTCACAAAAATAGCATCACTTTTGGCCAACGTATATTGTCTAGCAACATTTTTAATTCTTTACTAATCATTTCATGAATTTTGCTAGTAAAGCAAACGTGCACGTTCACCTTTCTAGAAAATAAAACATAATTATTTTTCGGTTTTTGATATTATGCTCTTTTGACATGAGTTGAGTAATCGAAATTCAATCGGGAAAAAAAATATTCTTTTTCGAGATTGAATATTTTAGCTAATACATTTGTGAGATGTCGTGATTCAAGTCCATAAAATATAAAAATTCATTGATAAAAGGAAAAGGTTGATTGGATATATATTTGCTATTAGTGAACAAGTTGGGTTTTTCCCTTAAACATGGACTTGGATATTTTCCTTTCAACCAATCATGTCAAATAAATGTATAGTTGAAGGGAATTCTCCGTATAGCAAATGAATTATGGGAGCTTGTGACTTGAACTATTGATTGTTCTGTGTAAATATATGTCCGTCACATTGAAATTCACAATCAAATGTATCTTTAGTGTAACCATCTCGTAAAACCCTATACAAAAGATAGGCTACTTCATTTACAGGGATTTACATGTGAAGGTTGAAAATTAACATACATCTACGATACTCTCAATGACAAGAGTCATCATGTTGAGGGTTTAAAACAATTAAGCTTATCGATTTAACAACATGCAAATTATGCGATCCATATGAGATACTAATAGAGTTTAGCCTTGTTTTAATTTTATCGTATCCTTGAATTTATGGCAAACAGGGAAGTGGGATTCGTAAGATCTATAACCATATGTTATCATTATAGTTCATCACATTTCAAAATTTCTTGGAACAACTATGTCGTAGTACATAAATGTTAGAAAGAGTTCAAATTGGTGAATGTCAAATATTCAAGATGAGGTAACATAGCATAACAAATATAAATTCAGTATCGAGCCATAAAATTCCTCTAGACAAAAAAATACATTTATAGAACATTTGAACTCGCATATTTAGGATATTTGACTGATAAGATCGAATACTAAACTAAAAGACGGTAATTAGATTTATATGTAATAGCTAGTCGCAAAGAGAGGAGGTTACCAAATCATACTTTAATGACCCTTTAACCACTTTCGGCTCCATCATTTAGATTTGTTGTCCCATAGTATGTGAACATGGCGAATGATCCCATGGACCAGTTTACAGTATTCTTCCTGACAACTGCACCTTTCTTATGCCGACAATTTAGGCAATTTCAGACACACACACACACACACGGTGGTTTCATTTTCATTTGACTTTACATGTTCTGTACACTAAAGCATGTATCCTTACATAAATATAGTCAATAATAGAGACCACACGTGTGTTATTATGTTCCGTGTTCCATGTTGTCTCATTTTTTATTTTTATTTTTTTGATACCCAGGTTCCAGGCTTGCGCCTGACTAATCCTAGACCACCTGCTCCGATGCCTCATCACAGGTGGAGGTAAATCGCGGGTTATGCCCAATCAAGCCAGTGTTCATGCAAGCTTTATACTTCTCGCCCCAAGGGAGCCCTCCTGCGCCGGATTTTACAACACCAAGCTGCTCCACCACATGGTTTGGATATTACAACACTTGGCTGTTCCCTCCGTGATTCGAACCCCCCACCCTGGGGTTTGCAAGCCCAGCCTTGCACTGTCTTTACCATCTCATTTACTTGCACAGAAGCTAGTTTGGGAGTACTTCGTTTCTTGTAAATGAGTTTCACAAGTTTTCTTTAAAAACTTTTTTCTACATACGTTTAAAAACTTATTCAAACATGTTCCAAATGTATTCTTAGTCTCATAAATAACTTTTGATTTTTCAAATGTCTTGTGATACGGATCCAAATGTTTGATACATTGTGTACCCTTTTTTTTTTTTTTTTTTTTTT